>JAQZBX010004623.1:0-59449 GCA_029593785.1 Cabassous unicinctus | reverse complement strand
TTTTTTTCTTTTTTAAAACAAAGAATACATTTTCTTCCAGGCCATCTGTAAACTGCCTTTTGGTTACCCCATGCCTAGTTCATTTGTGGACATAGAAAATAATCAATTTTTCATTAATGTATATAAATGTTACACTTGAACTCCCTCCAGGAATTAGGCCTTTTAAATAAAACACACAGAAAGAAAAAAATTTATATACATTTCAGTAAACAAAAAATGTGTGGTGTAAACTAAAAAAATGAAATTAAAAAACTATCAAAAGTCATGGTCCTAGAGTTGCAGGAAACAGCTCTACCAATGTTTCCATGATATTTAAACCAATAATCCCAACCAATATTATTCTTTTGGAAGCCAAACTCCCATTAAAAAATGGAGCTTATTTACATATTAATAGCTATATTTTTCCTTTGAGAAAGAAGTGAATAATGCAATATTGTTAAATTTTGCTTCTCACTGATTAAAAGGGAATAAAAATAATTTGTTAGGAAGACTGGAAGAGTTGGAGTTCACCTGTCCTCAGTAAGTGTAATGGAAATTCACCTTCAGTTTTATGACTTGGAGGTTTTCGTTTATCTCCAAATACAAGAATAGTTTTCAGTAAATAATCTTTACATGGTCCTATACTTATCAATGTATCTCTGCAAATTTCTTTTTTTTCCAGCCCCAGCATCTTCCAAACTGGTTTCTCTTTCAACTATAGACTAAGTATAGCATGCAGCTTTCCAAACTAAACACTTTTCATTGGCAATGCCTAAAGTCCAGGATGCCTCTTTCTATGCTCTGACTCACTTTAGCCTCATTCTCTACCATTTTTCCCCTGGCACCCTGTTTTCCAGCAGTAGTGTAGTACAATGATAAGTCACACCACTTTACCTATGGTCAGGCTTACTCACTGCCAAGATGGACCTTATCAGATTTTCCATTTTACTTTTTTCCTGAAAAATGTAACTCATCCATTATCTTCATGGTGGGCCAGTCCTTAATGAGGACCCTTCCATTCCTCAAGTTGTTAATTCATGTTCATTTTTATATTCTGATTCCAGTATATTTTAACTAATTTATCAGATTATAAGTCTATATAACCTATAGATCATGAACAGTTGATGTTAAGAATTGTGATTTTCTCATCTGAGTTAGAGTCAAAGACAGTAACAGATTCATAGCAGATAATAAATATTCTGGAATTAATTCATGAACATGACTGCTAAAATGTACATGTCTTCTAGCAGTGTTGTGCTGAGGAGCATGTGTTGTTTATGAACTTGATTTTCTCCTTGTCAGTGGGTGCATTCTGAGAAAAGTAAGTCTACTTTTATCCTTATTTGCCATATTTTTTATTCCCACCCTTCCCACTCCCCACCATATGAGTCACCAAACCTGGCTTAGAAGTTAGACATATTTGAAAATACATGCATGTGGGAAAGATGGTATTTTATAGGAAAATTATTACCCTTGCTTTTATATGCAGAAATATATCTCCATTATATGGAAAAATATTCCTAAAATGAATAATTATTGTTTATATAACACCAAATTAATCATGAGAGAAGAATGTTATTTTCAGACTCAATCACTGTCCTAGTCTTTTATTTTTCATTTATCATTCTTCATTATGTTATATTTTTATTTCTTTTGCTTAGCCTAAGCTTATTATTTTTATCTTTATTAAATAATAATCTTCATTCAAAATATATGTGCAGTTCATTATGAAAACTCCTTCAAAATTCCTTTAGGGAAGGGAAACTAATGGTGTGTTCAACAACTACTTGGGATGGATTGAAGTAGAATGATACAAGGTTTGCAATCGGAAGCATGACAATGAAGTATTGTTCCATTTATTGGATATGTAGGGTGCTTAGTGATTTTGATCATAAAATGGAAAAAGAGAATTAAATCTTTGACATAAAAATATTTCACTACATTTTTCTGTATGCACAATGGCAGATGTTTATTATTTGGTCCAAGTCATTTCGAATATTATTTTTAGCAAAACTACTGTTCTGGCCTCTAAAATGCCATACTTTTAGGATAAAATGACATTCCCAATATGTTTTAATAAAAATGATTCACCTTGGAAAAGGCAAGCATCTGTCAAATCTCTGGTCATGTGCACCCTGATCAGAGCTTTCAGCAGTGTTTGAAAATACAGTTAAAGAGGCAAAAAGGGATAAAATGAGAATGCTAGTTTCCTTGTTTTTACCCTTACCTTACTAAGATAAAACAAGCAGAAATAAAGGAAGCTTTGGATTGGTGTTTGGTTGAATGAAGGGTAACTACTTAACACTTTCCAATTTTATGTAACATTGCTCTGCTGTGGTTCAGTTTCTCTGTGGCTATAAACAAGTAGAGTAGTTTAGCAATTTTTATTAAATACATCATGAAGAGAGAGAACAATTTTTCCTTCCATTAAAAAGCTTACATAATTCTAATGGCTAATGCTTTTTGAGTGCTTAGTTTGTGGCAGAAACTATGCTAAGCACGTCACATGAAAATAGAAAATTTAATGGACACCACACACAAGTTCAAACCTCTCTAATTTTTAGGCATGAAGAAGAGATGAGGACCCCTTAGAATATTTCCTCTGTCACCCCACTCCTCAGGATTGTTGGGCAGGTATAAAGAGATACCTGTAGAACTGAACACCTTTTCCTTTGAGTATCTATCTATCTAATCTATCTATCTATCTTTATTTATTTATTTATTTAACAGGTCTAACTACTACACTTACTACTAGTAAGGGCTCCAGATCCTGACTACTATGAAAATCCATGTGAATACCTATATTAATAGAATCTTGTTTTCTCCTAATATTTTTCCCACCAATTTTTTTTTTAAGTTTTAGGCTATAAACAAAAATTCCAACCCAGTTACACTACATTTTTACAACTTAATATATGGACTAATTTATGAAAGAACAAGGAGAAGATGTGAGAGTAAAGGACACAGCTTAGGCGTGGGAGGGACTCATGGGTCAGGACACTAAAGTAATTTTTAGCAGTCGGACTTGGTGTGCTTCTTAGTTTACCAGGGCTGCTATCACAAACATCACACAATAGGTTGGCTTAAACAACAGGAATACTAGCCCATGGTTTTGAGGTAGAAGAAGTTGACATTCAAGCTATCAACAAAGCTTACTTTCTCCATGAAATCTGTAGCATTCTGGTGCTGGCTGCTAGCAATCCTTGGGGTTCCTTGTGCTTGTATTTCTGCCTCCCATCAAATGATGATGTCCTCTCTGTTCCTCTCCTGGTTTCTGCTGACTTTCGGCTTCTCACTGTGGTCTTCTCTGACTCTGGTTTCTGGCTTTTTCTCCTTATAAATTTTCCAATAATCCAGATTAAAGCCCACCATGCTTCAGTTTGGCCATAACTTAAGTAAAAATAACATTTTCAAGAGGTCCTACTTACAATGGGTTCACACCCACAGAGTCTCAGATTCAGATTAAGAACATGTTTGGGGGGCATAATTCAACCTCCCACTGTGTGTCAAAGATTTTGCTTTTCCCATCAAGTTAAACAGAAAGGAATTCTGAAGGTGCACTTCAAACTGAAATGGACATGTCAACAGGGTCCCCTTTAAGATTGGACAGAAGCCAGGTCTCCAATGCTTAGCAAGGCTAATGCTGCACTTGTGAGCTACCTAGTAATTCTGTCTACTCTTTCAAAAACCTAAATTTATTAGAGCTACTTTTGTTTTAATTTAGTTTTATTTTTTAAACTATCTTGAATCTTCATGGAGCAAAGAACGTAAAGATTGCTGTCTACAGTAAAGAAAGCATTAAAGACAGCTTTATTAATTTTTTATTAATTTGGGGAACATGGAATTGACAAGCACAATGGGGTGATGCTAAACCACTACTTAAACATAGATTGTTAAGGACAGAAACCTTTAAACACTTTCCAACACCTGGGTAAGATTAATCATTAGCTTATAAAGAGATACTTTTTTTCTTTGACAGATGAATAGAAAGGCAAAAGAAATCATATGATGGTAATAAAATATAAGAGTGGATGTTTTTAAAGGTTCTTTTGCAGTTTTCTTAGGGCATAATACAGGATAACCATAATACCTTCAGTATGGAATTCAGCAGAGTTTGAGTACTGATTTTCATGTTCCTATTTTCTCAAAAAGAGAAATGTAATTCCACATTCTAACATTTAGACAGAAAATTATTTTTGCTAAAAAAGTTTAACAACTATCCATAAGAGGACATTTTTAATTTTAAATCCTTAATTGTGTTGCCCCAAACGTCCATCAGAATATATTAATAGCGGCAACAAAAGTAACTTATTAAATAAAATAGTGCTTTAATATTTCTTATCACATCATACAAAATCCTGAGGCCCAAGAATGAAAGCTTTTCTACCAGATAAGCAATCATGCAATCATCAGAAAGGAATAATTTGTGCCAGATATTACATTTTCTGTCTACAAATTACTTTTAAAAAGTTGCTCCCCATGGCACTTCAGAATGTGTTTGCAAGCCGATTAGACAGAGTTGGTCTCAATTTAGGACATCTTTGAGCCAAGAGAATTCTTTCTTATAATTAGCTGTGCATTTGGCAGGATTTGTTGAATGCTATTTCTACCATTTGTTAAAACTTTGAAAATATTTTGGGAAATTTAAGTACTGTGTATGTGTATAGCGTGAAACATTCTCCATCACTCTTTTGATACTTGGTCCACATCCTTCCTATCTCAGCCTAGAAGACTTCCCAAATATTCTAGGAAAAACTCTGAGTTAACCTAAAATTCAGCATAGAGGAGTTTGTTGTCCACTCTATCCTACAGGAATTTGTTAATATCAAGAACATCCTATATTTTCTTCAGAATGATCTTAATTGTTGTTCCTTCTAGATAATTTTCTTTCTCAACTTCCTTATTTTCGTTTCCTCCTCTTGAAAAGGGAAATTATTTATTGTAATTAATCTTATGGCTATACCATTTAAGAATAGGTGTGGCCTTGTCTAAAGTCAGTATGCTAAATATTTTATGAAAACAATGACTGAGATGTAGGTAGATTTGAATTGAGATTTTAAAGAAGCCTGAGCTCTTCAAACATGCTTTGCAAATCTAATTTGAGTCAGTTTTCTCTTTATGTATTTTCCTCAAATCATTTACAAAATTATTTCTTTGTATATTTGGGGTAACTTGTTAAGTGTTTGAAGTTTAATTCACCCCTCCCACCAGTCCTGGGAATTAACAGTTTAAAAATTTATTTCTCTTTTCACCAATATATTAGTTTTTAAATACTCCTTATTCATATACTCATTTTCAGTTATAAAATTAAGCTTTCTATGTTACATTATGTCACATGATTTTTTTCTTAAAATGGAAAATGTTTTTCAAATGATGTGTCTTTATTCTGCTCTGCTGTCATTTCTTAATTTATCTACTAAGTAAATATTTATTAAACAAATACCATGTTCAGTTATATGGGTGAGCCTGAATCTTGGAAAACTGTGAAGTATGTAGGGTGATTATTGTAACTACAAGAAAGGATATTGCTACAGAAATAGTTTTAAAATAACGGGAGATATATTATGCACTAGTAATATATAAAAGGCTCTGACAAAATAGAGAACATAGTAAATAGAGCTAACTGAAGAATAGGAAAAAAGTACATGAGAAGTGATGTTGAACCTAAAACTAGGAGAATAAACTTGCTAGGCAGTGAAAATTGATAAGGATAGCTCAAAGAGGAATTAGTATATGCGAAGGATTGATAGGGTCAGAAGTAACACTCATTCAGGAAATGACGAATAGATGAGCCTGCAATGAGGAGGGTATGGCGAGTGGGGCAGAGACAGAACTCATTCACTTCTTTTCAGACATGAAAATATCTGTGGGACTGACTTCTGACAATGTCTTTAATCCATGTTTTGCTTATTTAGCTTCCTGAGCTAAATCAGCTAGAGCTTAATCCTTAGCTTCATCAAAGAGCATATGGTTTCTAATATAAATCAATATTACAACAACCATGTCCATAAATATCAGTTCAGTTTAGAACTTGGCCAAAACCCTGTAACTCATGGCCTCTTCCAAGACCTTCCATATCAGAACATATTCTGAGAATTAGTCCTAGTAGATGGATTCTTAAAATTCATCAAACTTAATAGAATTAGTTATCAAGGGGCACCCAGTTTGACTCCTTGGTTAATGTGGTGAAATAGTCATTGTTGTTCACCATGAGCCTCTGATAGAAAAGTTAGGAGAGGGTGTAACTAGAAAACTTAGCCAACAGCCACAAATACTATTAGCGACGATAAGCTGAACTTTATTGTGAAAAGTAACTCCGTATCTCATGATTAAAAGTTTATAACTAAGAATCTGTAGGAACTTCGAGCAACTCCAACACCACTGAACATAATCTGATTTTTAAAAATTGGTACTAATAGAGTAATAACAACTAGATAATAACTTTTCTCCATGTTTGAGCATAGTTAGAATATATAATGATGAAAATAGTTAGTTGAGAAAAGCAATAAATTCTTAAAATGACAACAGATTATTCTGAGACAATGTATATGATGTTATGAATAAAAGTATAATTTTTTGTGACAACCAAAGAGTTGAATAAATGATAAGGAAAATAAATTATTGGAAGTGAATGATAGGTATTGTAAGTATTTTAACTATTTCAAAGTAAGATATAGTTTTAACTTAATTCAAATAAAAATTCCATTTTATAATCTTTGAAATGATTCTGAACTTTATTATTAATAATTAAAAGGAAATAGGGCTAAACATTTCTGAAAAGTTACAAAGATAATTGGGGATGACTCTTACCAGATACTAAAGTATACCAAGCAAACAAAATGACCCATTAGTATCTGGCTCAAGAATATACTGACTGGGCAGTAGGAAATAAAATACACCTTTTTAAAAATCCCCCAATTATACTTATATATAAAAAATGAAATAGAACATCTCAGTAGTAAAATGAAGATATTTTAAATATATTGCATAGGTTAAATATTTAGGCAATATGTTTGTATTAATATCTCATTAATTTTATGTCATTCAAAATAAATTGAACATTATAAAATAAGCTGAAGTACAAAAAAGGATGAATGCATTTTTTTCACAAAGTTGTATTTCTAAAATTTTTCAGAAGAAGATGGTAATAACTAAAACTGTCATTTGCACATTCTTTACCTTCAACATCAGTGCTAAACCAGCACTTTTCTTATCCATTCACCTAATATGATAGACAAAGGCTTGACCAGCTCCAGCTTTAGATTCTGATGCATAGGAGGGTTCATCTTAGGATCATGGGGCCCACTTCTCGTCATCTAAATATTATATATGTTATATTCAGTTCTTGACAGTGCAAAGACCATAATTATCACATGCACATGATATCTATAATATCTATGATATCATGCAGTGCAAGAATTACGTTTCTTAATCCTTTATCTGCCATATATGTATCAATTTGAATAGAAGAAAGCATAAGAGTTAAGAGAACTTTGGCTGTAAAATTGAGAACACCTAAATATGGATCTCATTCTACCATTGACTAACTTGGGAAATTTAATTAATTAATTCTCTGTCATAGTTTCCTCACACATTAAATATTGATATAATAATAATTATTATAAATAAAATAACAATAATAAAATAATAATAATATAGCCCTCTTCCTCATTGGGCTGTTGTGAGAATTAAAAGATGAATGCAAAGTGATTAGCACAGAGCTTGAGACATTGTAAATTTTCAATAAATGTTAAATTTTATCATATTCACTGTCTACATCTCCATCATTATCATTATCCTCCTTTTGTTTGATATATCAAACCAGAATTTCTTCGTATATTTAATCCTTTGGTCTTAGGTGGAGACTATACAGAACATGCTCCATTTCTCTTGCTTAATAATTTGTTTACTGGCTCATTTATTAACTAATTCAACAAATACTTGTTCAGGACCAATTATCAGCAAGGATTCAATCTAAGACTATATTTGTGATCCAGAGAAGATTGATACAAAAGAGGAATCACAAAAAACACAGCTCCTTTCTTTTGAAGCTTTCACTCAACATGATAACATTTTAAATCCTTTTCTTTTCCATCTACTATCTCACCAAAGTCTTTTTTTTTTTTTTAATGTACACAAAAAATAAACATATGGCAAGGACTGGTAGCTGTACCTCCCATTAATTCTAGAACATTTACTGTCATCCCTGTTGCCAGGTGTCATGACTCTCCACTTAGGACCATATTACCTAATCTCACTTACAGGTAAATGAAGCCATGAAACAAACACCACGCTAACACAACATGTGCAGAAATAATTTATAAACTGCTATATTATTTCCTCAAAGGAAATTCTTGCCTTGCTCTATGTTTTTATCCTTCCCACGTTCCATAGGCTGGATCTCAAAGCCAGATTTGATTAAAAGAACAAAGACAAAAAGCCCTAGTCTAGAGATACAGAATAGTAAGAGATAATGCCTGCGTCCATGTATGCCTCTTTGGAGCACATTTTCCTACCAGCTCAGGACCACTGAATTACCTGTGCTCTGTTTCTTGGGAAAGAAATGATTTTATATCTTGTTTGAGCCCTTTTATTTGGTGGGGCTCTTTGTTAAAGATAATTAATTTGTGCCCTACCCAATTTATAACTCTGACAATAATTTAGTTTAATAGTTCCTTTTAAGTATTTATATTTTCAACTCCCTGAACATTCTTTTGTTATTGGAATAGAGTTTTGAAAATAATAATCCAGGAAAAATAATAGCACAAGTCCTTTTAGCAATTACCAAATGTTATTGATTCCTATTAAACTAACTGCTTCCTAATAATCTGATGTCAAATCCTAAGATGCTTCTAATAAGACTTATTTTACCCATCGTGTGTGTGTGCATGTGTGTGTGTTGGAGAGTACAAAAACCTGTTCATTCATGTTTTCATTTAACCAAAATTCAGTCCAGTGTTCCATTTTGGTGGTTTTATTTCTATGTACTCTAAATATATCATTTCTATGAGAGTTCTGAATATAATAAACTTGCCATCAATGCCTATTTTTCATTATCTGTGTTACTATTGAACTATGACAATAATGATATAGAACATTTCCCTCACCCCAATGTTTTCATTTCCTTTGGGTAGGTACCTAGTAGTACAATTGAGAGATGATATAGCAAGTGCGTGATTAATGCTATGAAAAATCGGTAAATTATTTCCCAAAGTGGGTCTTACCATTTTAGACTCACATCAACAAAGTATAGGAGTTTCAGATGCTCCAATTTGTTACCAACACTTGGTGTTTTCAATCTTTTAAAAATTGAGTAACGCTCAATTTTTATATAAGTCACACCTTACAGTTTTAATGCACATTTTCCTGTTGATGACTAATACTATTTAGCATCTTTTTATGTGCTTATTGGTCATTCCTCATTTCCTTTTCTGAAATATCTGTTCAAAAACTATTGGCTATTTTTTTATTGAATTTTAGTTCTCTCTATATTTTATAAATATTTTCTCTCGGTCTATGGCTTGCCTTGTTATTGTCCTTATAGTGTGTCTAGAAGAGTAAACATTTTAAATTTAGATAATGAATTTTATCTATTTATGAATTTTTTGGAGTTTTAAATTTGTGTGGTTAGTGCTTTCTGTGTCCTAAGAAAAATTTATTTATGACAAGATGGTAAATGTTTTCACCCATCTTTCCTTAATTTTATTCATAGTTTTTTATTTTAATGTTTAAGTTTATGATCCATGTTATTTTTCGAGTCTAAAACAAGGCTTGCAGTGTATATTGATTTTTCCATGTGAATAGCCAGTTGATTCAACAGAATTTTTAAAATATATGTATACTTTATTCAAGTATATCATTCATACTTGAACATACATAAACAATAAGTGTACAGTAAAATTTGTGAATTTACAAAACAAACATGCATATCATCATACAGTGCTCCCATATATTACCCCATCACCAATATATTGCATTGTTGTGAAACAATTGTTAAAAACTATGAAAGGGCTGGGGGAGTGGATGTGGCTCAAGCAGTTGAGCACCTGCCTCCCACATGGGAGGTCATGGGTTCAGTTCCCAGTGACTCCTAAAGAAGATGGGCTGATGCAACGTACTGATGCAATGAGCAAGGAATGGATGTGGCTCAATAGGTTGGGCACCCACTTCCCACATGAGAAGTCCCAGGTTCAGTTTCTGGTGTCTCTTAAAGAAGATGAGTGGACACAATGAACAGAGACAATGAGCATGCAGGTGAGGGAGCCATCTTGGGGGAAAAAGAAAACTATGAAATGTGGAGCGGATGTGGCTTTAGTAGTTGGGTACCTGCTTCCAATTTGGGAAGTCCCAGTTTGTCGCGGTGCCTCCTAAAACCAAACAGCAAGCAACAAATGAAAAAGCTAATTCAGGGGAGCCGATGTGGCTCAGTGTTTGAGCGCCAGCTTTCCCACATATAAAGTCCTTTGTTCAATTCCTGGGTCCCGGTACCTCAAAAAAAAAAACTATGAAAGAACATTGTCAAAATAGGCAATTTTTGAGCCAACTACCCTTTCTTCATTGAAGTACTTTGGCACCTGAGTAAAAATTTCAGTTGACTATATATGTATGGGTCTATTTTTCCCTTGATCTGTAAGTCTATTCTCAAACATTTCAAGTTGTGTGTACATTTTTTAGTTTGTTCCTAAGTACTTGATACTTTGGATTCTATTATAATGTTCTTATTGTTTTAATTTCATTTACAAATAATGTAAGTTTATAAAATAGAATTGTATTCTGTGTAATATACCTGCAATTTTTCTAAATTCACTGTTATTTCCAGGGTTTTCTGAGTAATCAGTCATGTCTTCTGAAAGTATAGTTGTATTTTTATTTCTTCCTTTTGGACATATATATGACCTTTTTTTCCTTTTTTTCACTCTTTAGGACCTCCAGGAAAATACTGAGTAAATTGTGAAACTCAGCATTCTTGTTTATTCCTGATCAGAGGAAAGGATGACTTCAGTCTTGCTCACTTAAGAATTTTTTGTTTGTTTCTTGTCAATATCATTAATTAGATTGAGGAAGTTGCCTTCTCTTACTTATTTGCTGAGATACTTCCTCTTTGAATGGGGTTGAATTAGGTAAAATTATCTACAGCTTTTATAAAAGTGATTATTTAATTTTTAATCTTTTTTCTATTAAAATGGAGAATAACATTAATTGATATCCAATACTGAGCCAATTTTGCATTCCCAAGATAAACCATACTTGACCATAATGCATTATATATTTTTTATTCTGCTGAGTTATATTTGCTAATATTTTATTAAGAGTTTTTCATCTCTGTTCATGAGAGATATTGACTTGTAGGTGCTTTTTTTCCTTTGTATATCTTTGTCTGGTCTTGATGACAATATAATACAGCTTCATAATTCTGGTTGTGAAATATGTCCTCTTCTAATTTCTGAAAGAGTTCTTGTAGGAATGGAGTTATTATGTATTTTCTAGCACATGTGATTTCCTAAATGTGTTAAGTTTTTAAGAGCTTCTTAACCTTTTTGAATTTTCTTTCTATTTTTAGAATCTTAGCTAATGTAATACTACTTAATTTAAATTTTTTTTTCATTCTGATGGATAGTATACCTCTTAAAATGCTTTTCACTAATAAAAAAATTAATAAACTGCATCTTAAGTTTCTGTCAATTTTTAAATCAACAAATTCATTTTGTTTTATTATATTTAACTCTAGGTTATGTAATATGCTTGCTATTTCTCTTACCTTCAGGGAAAATTCCATTTTCAACCAAAAAGAGAGATACATTGCTGTAAGTAATTTAAAATAAGCAGAATGTGAATAGGCATCTGTGGACTCTTTCAGAAGGGGAGTTTTAAGAAGATGCATTTATTTATCAATGGGAATTTTTTAAGAAACAGTGAAAATCCATGCACTTGGAGAAGGGAAATGATTTTGTGGGGAACCCAATTTCTGGATGATAACTAAGATATTTTCAAAATTTGCCTAATATTCTATCTGACAACAATCTTTTCATTACAACTGCTCTAAAGTGCAGTGACATGAAAAAAAAATTTATGAAAAAAATAAGACAGGGTGTAGCTTAAAAGACTGGTGAGAATATAATGATCATGGGCGGCCCAGAGATGCAGAAATAAATGTTGGTTGGAGTGCACATTTTAAATTGTCCTTAGTAAGGGTAGATAGTACTGCACCTTATTTGGGGATGGAACAGTAGAAATGCTGGTGATACAATTGAGACAAAAAAAAACAACAACTATCATCAAGAGGACAATATCACCATATACTTTACTTGAAAATGAAATTTTTGGTAATAAAGTTAAAAACAATTCTTGGGGTTATTAGTCAAGAGACCTAGCTATTGTGATTCCCAAGAAATAAAAAAAAAAATAGGTTAAAAAAAGGATGATTAAAAAGGAATGGCCAGGACATAGTATGCCTCTTCTTTGATTAAGAATCATCAAATTAGTAAACTCACAAAGATATGATAGGAATTGACAAAATGGTTCTTCTTGAGTAGAATAACTTACTTGCTCATAGAAATGATGCTAATCAGGCTAAGAATAGACAAGGTGAAGTGTTTGCATTTCATATTGAATTAGCTCTTTGAATTTAAGTATTCATAGAGAGGAAGATGGAAACAGTCTGGTTGGCAATAATGTGTAATTGCCATACCAAATCATTAAAATATTTTAATACTCATTGAAAAGCATGACATAAATTTTGAACCCATGAAATCTCAAGAAGTCCTTGTGATGGCCTAGATGATTTGAAGTGGATGCTATTCATATTTAAACTATACTTCCCCCCTTACATGTCAACATATTTTTCACTGGCATGCCATTTTTATTAATGTACTTTCATGCTACCTATTCTGCTAGTTAAAAATAATTTGAAATATGTATTTTATAATTTTGCATTTCTACTTATTTGTTTTGGTTTTTATCCCAAATGCTTATGAAAATGATCACCCAAGAACGAAGAAGTCACTTTAATTCAGAAAAATACTACTTGCAAATTGCTCAGATCATTCTCTCCATTTAACTAAGGTTCTTAAAGTGCTGTCCGCCCAAAGACCAAAACCAAATACAATTCCACAAAAAAAATAATTAACAGCAAAATAAAGCTGTGTTGCAAAAACTTACGCAAATTATGGAAAAGATGTAATTACAGTCCATATGATAAGGAGTTTATATTTAAATTGTCAGTTTTATTTTTCAAAGATATCCTCCCAGCATCTGATCTGCATTCTTGGTACTAGTGACTAGAATAATATTCCAGGTAATTTTATAATTATCTGCTAGTGTGATTTACTAACGGGATGTTAAGTATGGATTCAAGCCCCCAGACTTTCTGAAAATAGTGTTACAACTAAATTATAATAACCATAAATGTTTTTATTATAATCTCAAAACAGTTGTTTTAAATGTTGGGATCAACATTGGAGCTTCTTTCACTATCAATGTACTTAAACAAACATAGAATATAAAAACTTAACTCTTGAAAATTTTAGCTAGTTCATGTATGAGAGAACTAGGTCTGAGTTCTTAGAAACCTTTGTACTAAGTTATTGCTCTCCTTACCTTAAGGAAATTTAATGTAAAGAAAAACTGCAAATACATATTTTTTTCTACTGGATAATATCTAGTAATTGTTCTGTCAGATAATATAATTGAATAGAAGAATGAGTAATAACGTGGTCATCTGAGAAGGATTAAATATAAAAGTAAATTTTAAGGTCAGAAGTATTTTTATGGACCTTGGGAATTCAGACAATTTGCCCTTCCTTTAGTGTAACTGGAAAATAGCTAAATATATAATACAATGAACTCCAACCTCCCATGCCCTATATTTTTCCTCCAATTTAGTAACCTTCTGAGTTTGGAAAAATACTAACAAGTTAATTTGACTACTGCTGGGGAAGTCAAGGACACATACAGTGGCCATCTCCCAGCCCTTGCCTACCCTGCCCCCTTTGTTTGTGTGCAAATGTTTCAATGTTTCCTTTTTGCAGCCCGGGAGAGACTTTAGGTCTCCTGAAAAGGCCTCACCACACCTTAAACCTGGAAACCAGGAATCAGTAACCCCAGCAGCTTATCAGGGTGGGAACTCTCAGTGGCAGAGCTCACTCCATCTAAGTCGTATGAATACCCCAACCTCACCGAACAGCCTCTTCTCCTCTTCTCCTAAGTGCGGTGGGGCCGTCCACTGACCCTGACCCAAGCACTTGGTTTCCCTAGGAGACCAGCCATGATGAAATCTCTCCCCCTGCTTTTTTGGACCCTTTGTGCTTTATAATAAAGCTGTCATTTGCTGCAAGATTCTGTCAAGCCTGAGGTTGTGTCCCCACAATGTACCACACAGCAACTCGCTCCATTACTACCTCTAGAAAACCTTTTTAAATTTAAAGTAATTTACAGTGAAAGAGAAAAAATTTCCCCTGAGAAATGCCAGTTCCAAAAGGTGTATTAAGTAGGCAGAAACATGGTCAAACTACTTTTTACTATTAATATGTTATCACACTTTTATATAATCTATGTCCTTAGTTATTATTTTTAATAAGTATTGCTGGCTATCATTAAAATGGTACAATCACTTTGGAAAACAGTTTGGCCGTTTTTTAAAAAGTTAAACATATGGCTACTATATAACTCAGCCAATTCATTCCTAGGTGTTTACACCCTCCGCTCCAAATAAAAGGAAATATATGTCTACACAAAGAATTATATGTGAATGTTCTCACAGAAGTTCATTTGGAAAAAACAAATATCTAAGCAACACAAATGCCCATCAACAGATGAATACAAAATCTAATCATGATATAGCCATACAACGGAAAACAACTCAGGAATAAAATAGAATGAATTATTGATACAACAATATGGTTGGATCTCAAATAATTTTTCTGAGTAAAAAGAGCCAGACCAGAAAGATTCCATAATGTTTTATTCCTTTTCTATAAATTACTAAATGTAAACTAATCTTTAGTGATAGAAAGCAAATCTGTGTTAGCGTAAGAAGGGAGAGTGGGCAGGAAGTGATGGGGAGAAGGAATTACAAAGTAGCACCAAGAAATTTTGGTATGATTGATACGCTCACTGTCTTGCTTGTGGTGATGATTTCATGGTAAATATGAAAACACATCAACTGTAGACTTTATTGAATATATGCAGTTTATTGTATTTACATTGTACTTCACTAAAACTTTTTTTAAGAAAAATACACATCAAAATTGGATAATGTTATTTGGAGAGCAATGAACAGACATAGATAAGTGAATAAGTGAGAAGCATCTTTAGATTCTTATGGAGTTTTGCAGGAAGCATTTGCTTGTAACCTATGAAAATGCTTTTTGTTTCTTTGTTTGTTTTATTTTTCCCATCACATGAAGAAAACTCAGGCTCATTCTGTTGTCCTTTTCTTAATTAGGTTTTGATGCTTATGAAGCATCATATACAGCTCTATGTGTTGAGTGTTGGAATGAATGCCTAGGAAGACAAGATACCCCAAAGCAATCTAAATTCTGCAATAGTAAACAAAGGATAACTTGCTTTAATATTTTAATAGGCTATTTTTGAATTGTCTTTGTCAGCATGTATATGAAAAACAGCTATGAAAAATTCTCCATGATCCTAAAATGACTAATAGACCTAATTATAACTCAAGGAAGCATATGAACTTCTTAAAAGGGGAAAATATAAAAACAAAATGTCAATTACAGACATAGGTTTGCTAGGCTACTTTTAGAATAGTAAAACTTACAAAAGTGTCACGTTTAGTGAACAACATCTGGGTTTGTTTAAGCGTATACTTAGAATAGAAAACAGTTAAAAATCAATATGAGTGGTTTTATAGAAAATGTTTAATTAGAATACGTTTTGATGTACAATAAAGTTGCAAAGATAGTATAGAGAGTTCCCATATACCCCATACCCATTTCCCCTTATAATTAACCTCTTACTTTAGTTTGATACATTTGTCATAACTAATGAGTCAACACCTATACATTGTTATAAACTAAATTGCATATGTCTTCTGGATTTTTTTTTTAGTTTTTACCTAATGTGATTTTTCTGTCCCAGAATGTCATCCAGAGTACCAAATCTCCTTTTGTCAACGTCTCCTTAGATTTGTATAGATTGTGACAGCTTTTCAGGCTTGTTTTTAATGACCTTGACAATTTTGGGAATTAAACTTGTAAAGAACTTAATGAAACATCTCTCCGAGTTGGATTGTCTGAAGTTCTCCTCATGATTAGACAGTGGATTGGGTTTGGGGAGGATGACCACAGAAATAAAATGCCATTCTCATGCCAGCAACTTTACTAGAGAGTATGCAGACACTTTCAAAGTGACTGTCACTGATGATGTTAAACTAGATCACCTGGAAGAAGTCACTATGCGCAGCCAACACTTAAGGAATGGGGAGTTATGCTTTTCCTCCTTTAGGGGACAGTATCTACATGAATTATTTCGGGTTCTTTCATACAGGAGATTTGTCTATTCTCTTCCATTTACTTATTTATTCAATCATATCTTTTAATCAGTATGGACACATGGAAATTTATTTCATTCTTTGGATTATAATATAATGCTACATGATTTATCTAGCTAACTACATAGAATTAAGAGAGATACATTCTCTGCCTGAAGGAAATTAAATTAGATTGCAAAATATTAGATGTAGCTTTCCTGCCTTATTTCTTTCATTTACTCCATTTTTCTTCCCTTTCTGTCTTCCTTCTTTCCTTTCTTTTTTTACATCGCTTTTTATTTACTCCTAAACTATTTTTATCTTCTTTCTATATAGATGACATACACAAACATATTTTCCTAGAAAAATTTCATAGATTTTGATACAAGCCAGAAAAAAACTTTAAAGCATTCTTGTTCCAGAATTTGCAAATTATACATTTTAGGTGTGGCAAAACCTAAAGCCAAGATGAAATTTTATAAATTCAAAAAATTCAAGCAAAATCATTTATAGAGCAAGACAATATAATGCAGAATGCTCTCTTCATATAATGCTCTTCATATAATGTTCTCCCAATGTCAGAATTATGGCCATGTGAATGGGAGGGCATTAGTAAAATTAAAAACAAAACAAAAACCTCTGCTCAAAGACTAAAAATCAAGGAAATATGGAATATTTTTGAGACTCCTTCAATTTCACTGTAAAACATTCAGTAAACTACATCATGGTAAAGTAGTGGGTGACTGATAAAACAGAGTTTGAATGTCTAATTACGGGTCAGCACTCTCTGTTTCTGGTTTTGATGCAGTAGGTATGTTTACTCACTTTTTTTTTTGAGGTGAAACTCACATAAAAACGTTAACCATTTAAAAGTGAACAAGTCAGTGGCACTTAGTGCATTCACAACGCTGTGCTACCACCATCTGTTTCTAGTTTCAAAACTTTTCTAGCAACCTAAAATAAAACCACATATCCGTTAAAAAGTCATCCTCATTCCACCTAATCCCAGGCCCTAGCAATCACTAATCTGCTTTATGTTTCTCTGGATTTACCTATTCTTGATATTTCACATATAACTGGTATAATACAGCATGCGACCTTTTTTTCTGGCAACTTACAATTAGCATGTTTGTGAGTTTTGTCCACTTTGTAGCACATATGAGTACTATGAGTACTTTCATTTTATGGCTGAGTAATATTACATTGTAAACATATACCACACTTTTGCTTATTCATTCATCTATTGATGGACTTTTGGGTTGTTTCTTTTATTTGATTATTACGAATAGTGCTGCTATGAACATCCATGTACAAGCATTTCTTTGAGTACTTCCACTGCCTTGTTTAAATTTACTCCCATTAGCTCTCATATATTTTTGCATGGATTGTCTAGGATTTTCTATACATAGGATCATCTCATCTGCAAATAGAGATAGTTTTACTTCTTTATTTCCATTTTCAGTGTCCTTTATTCTTATTATCACCAAATTACTTTGGCTAGAACTTCCAGTACAATTTTGAATAGTGATGATGAGAGCAGGCATCATTGTCTTGTTCCTGATCTTAGTTTAAAGCTTTCAGTCTTACACCATAATGTTAGCTGTGGGATTTTCATAAGTGCTCCTTATCATACAAGGAAGTGCCCTTCTATTACTAGTTGTTCTTCTTTTTTTTGGTGTTTTATCATGAAAGGGTGTTTGATATTTTATGCATCGATAGAGATGTTTTTGTTTTCTTTACTTCAGTTAATGTGGTGTATTATAATCGTTGATTTCTGTATGTTGAACAACCATGTATTCCTGGGATAAATCCTACTTGGTAATTGTGTATAATCCTTTTAATATGCTATTCAATTAGTAGCGTTTTGTTTTGAATTTTTCAATCTAAATTCATAAGGAATATAGGTTTTTAGTTTCCTTATGGAGTCTTTGTCTTGCTTGGGTGTCAAGATAATGAAGGATTAATAGAAAAAGTTATGAAGAGAAAAAGAGAAGAGATGATCCCCTCTTCTTTGATTTTTGGGGACAATTTGAGAAGGATTAGCATTAATTCTTTAAATGATTGGTAGAATTCACTAGTGAAGACATTGTTCCTGGACTTATCTTTATTGAGGGGGTTTTGTTTACTGATTCAATCTCTTTACTTTTTATAGGTCTTTTGAAATTTTCTATTTTTTCTTTTGAAATTTGTGTGATTCTAGGAATTCATTCATTATATTTAAGTTATCTATTTTGTTGGTGCACAATTTTTCATAATATTCTATTTTAATCCTTTTTATATGTGAAAGATTAGTAGTAATGCTCCCATTTTCATATCTTCTTTTAGTTATTTGCATCTTAATTCTTATTTTCTTAGTCTAACTGAAAGTTCATCAGTATTGTTGATGTTTTCGAAGAACAATTTGGTTTCATTGATTCTCTCTATTGACTTCTCTTTTCTATTTTGTTTATCTCTGCTCTAATCTCTATCATATCTCTCTGTCTCCTTTCTTTGAGATTAGTTTGCTCTTCCTTTTTGAGTTCTATAGCGCGTAAAATTAGCTTTTTGATTTGGGGTGTTTCTTCTTTCTTAATGTAGATATTGATAACTATAAATAACCCACTGAGCACTGCTTTTACTGCAAAGTTGCTCTTTCCATTTTGTCTCTAAATATTTTCTAATTTTCTTTGTGATTTTTCTTTGTTTAGTTGTTTAAAAGTGTATTGTTCAATTTCCAGATATTTGTGAATTTTCTGTTATTGATTCTTAGCTTCATGCCATTGTGGTTAAAGAAAACACTGTGTATTATTTATATCTTTTAAAATTTATTGAGATTTGTTTTGTAGCAAAACATGTGGTCTGTCCTGAGGAATGTTCCATGTGCACTTGAGAAGAGTATGTATTCTGTTGTTGGGCTGAGTGTTCTATATATGTCTTTTAGATCTAGTTGATCTATAATGTTGTTTACATGCTCTATTTCCTTATTGATCTTCTGTCTAAATTTCTATTCAATGTAGAAAGTGGGGCACTGAAGTCTTCAATTATTAATAAAGAACTGTTTTTCCCTTCAGTTCTTTCAATGCTTTCTTCATATATTTTGGATCTCTGTTGTTTGGTGTACATGTTTATAATTGTCATATCTTCTTGATGAATTGATGCGTTATCTATCTATCTATCTATCTATATATATATATAATGACCTTTGTCCCTTGAAAAATATTTTGTCTCTAAGTATATTTTGTCTAATATTATTCTACCCATGCCTGCATTCTTTGGTTATTACTTGTATGGAATATCTCTTTCCATGTTGTGTCTTTGGATCTAAAGTAATCTTTCGTAGACAGCATATAGTGGGGTCTTTTAAAAAAAAAATCCTTTGCCAGTGCCTGCCTTTTAATTGGTGAATTTAATCCTTTAATTTAAAGTGATTACTGGTACAGAAAGACTTATTTCTGCTATTTGTTTTCCATATGTTTTACATCTTTTTTGTTTCTCAATTCCTCCAATACTGCCTTCTTGTACTGGTTTTCTTTTTTCTTGTATGTCAATTTGACTACCTCCTCATTTCCTTTTTCTGTTTATTTGAGTTATTGTCTCAGTAGTTATCATGAGGATTACAACTAACATCATACATTTTTAGCACTCTAGTTTGAATCAATAACAACTTAGGTTCAATAGGGCACAAAAAAACTTGCTACAGTAGAACTCACCCTCCCATGTTGCTATTGTCACAAAATACATCTCTATACATTGTGTGCACAAGAACATATATTTATGGTTGTTGTTTCATGCATTTTATTTTAAATCACATAAGAAATGAAAGGAGGAGTTGCATACAAAAAATACAACAATACTGCCTTTATATTTACCTATGTAGTTACCTTTACGCTAGTTCTTTATTTCTTCATGTGGCTTCAAGTTACTGTCTAATATTCTTTCATTTCAGACTGAAGTATTTTCTTTAATTTTTTTTTTTTTTTTTGCAGGGCAAGTCTACTAGTGATGAACTCCTTTGCGTTTTGTTTATTTGGGAATATCTTGATTTCTCTTATTTTTGAAGGATAGTTTTATAAGATATGAGTTCTTGGTTAACATGTTTTTCTTTCAGTACTTTAAATATGTCATCCTATTGTCTTCTGACCTGCATGATTTCTGATGAGAAATCAACTGTAAATCTTACTGAAATTCATTTGTATTTGATATATTGCTTCTCAATTACTGCTTTTATGATTCTCTCTTTGTCTTTGTCTTTTGGAAGTTTGATTATAATGCATTGTGGTAGATTGTGTTAAGTATCCCAGAAAAAAAAAGTCTAAATCTTAATTCTTTTTGGTGTGAATTCATTGCAAAAAGGATCTCTTTAGATATTACTTTTAGTTAAGGTGTGGCCTAACTAAACCACATTGGGCTTTGATCTGGATTATTGAAGGACTTATAAAGTGAGAGAAGGAGTCAGAAGCTGAAAATCAATAGAACCCAGAAGAGAAAGAAGAGTTTGCCCTCATGTGACATGAGGCAGGGATACAAGCCAAGGAAACCCCCAAAATTTCTAGCAGCCAGCACCAGAATGTTATAGACTTTGGACAGAAAGTATTGCCTTGATGATGCCTCAATTCTGGACTTTACTTAGGCTTAATACCATGAGCCAATAAAATCTCATCATTTAAGCCAGTCCATTGTGTGGTACTGGTCAAGGTAGCCTAGCAAACTAAGACCTGTATGTTGGTGTGTCTTACTTTGTATTAATCTACATTAGAGTTTATTAAGCTACTTGGATTTGTCAAACCATGCATTTCTCAAATTTGGGTATTTTAGCAATTATATTTTTAAATATTCTTTCTCCCCACTCCCTGCTTTCATCTTCTCATGGGATTGCCATAATTCATATGTTGGTATGCTTGATGGAGTCCCATGGTTCCCTTTGGCTCTCTTTATTTTTTTTTCATTCTATTTCTTTCTGCTTTTCAGACAAGACAATTTCATTTGTCTTATTTCAAGTTGCTGATTCTTTTTTCTGCCTGCTCAAATCTGTTGTTGAACCCCTGTAGTTATTTTTTCCATTTTGGCTAATGTACTTTTCAGCTTTAAAATTTCTATTTGGTTCCTTTTTATAATGTGTATCTCTTTATTAATGTTCTCTATGTGTTGACATATAATTCTTCTGATATTTTTAGTTCTTAGCCAAGGTTTCCTTTAGCTCTTAGCGTATTTAATACAGCTAATTTAATGTTTATGTGTCAGCTTTCTTTTTTCTTTTTTGTCAGTGGGACATATTTTCCTATTTCTTTGTATGCTTTGCAATTTTTTGTTTAAAACTGGTCATTTTATATATTACAATTTGGTAACTCTAGAAATCAGATTCTCCTCTGACTCCAGGTTTGCTATAGTTGATTTTTTTTTTGAAAGGTGCAGTCATCCATTCATTTAGCGGTGTTTACAAACTATTTTTGCAAAGATCATATTTCTTGTCATATGTATTCACTGAAGTCATTGTTCCATTATCTAAACAGTCAGTCAGTGACCTGAAGGAGATTCCCTTAAATGCCTGGAGTAAAAAACAAAACAAACAAATGAAAAAAAACTTTTCAGTTTGACTTAGCTAAGAAACTCCTTCAACACTGAGTTAGTTCACCTACAACTTTCCCTTAGCCTTCACCTCCTGCTTGCACAGAGCCTAAAAGTCAGCCAGAGGTGCAAAGGTAGCGTCTGTTTAGTTTTTTACTGAGTATGCACTTTTCGCTACTGATTCCTCGGTATATGCAGTAACCCTTGCTAGCCATTATTCCTCCAAGAGTCTTCCTCCTCTGCCTCCATATCCCAGGCTTCTAGGTCTATCTGCTCTTTGTCCCATGCACTATTGCTTTCTCTAGGCAGGCTGAGGGTATTATGTGTTTTTAAATTATTTTAATAGACACTATCTGGATTGATAATCTAGTCTGAGGGAGGCTAAACAAATGCAGCTTCTGCACTAGTCCTGCAGGGATTGCAGACAGATCAAAATGCACAACCACAATAATTTTTTGTTTTTGTTTTCATATTTATTTTTTTCACAACCACAATTTTTTGAGAGCATGGTTCATATCCCTGCCCATTCAACATTAGCAAGCTATACTCAGAATGTTGGTTACTGTCCCCATGACTGTCCCCCATGAGTTTCAAAAGAGTTGATTCTGTCTGTTTTTCCAGTTTAATGGTTGCTTCAGTGTAGGGACCAAAATTTTGAGCTCTCTTGTTTGCCATTTCCATGGTTATTCACTTATTAAGTTCAGTTTTCCTAAATCACTTGTCCAGGGCTATCCATGTCCATCACTAGCAGTAATAACGGTGATATCTTGATCACTTGCCCATCTTCTTTGTCAATCTCTTAATTAATAAAAAACATAGTCAAGAAATAGACTTGTTAATTATTGACATCGCAAATATCCCAAATAATGTAGTGTGCTGTAAATACTCTCAGGTAATCTACTTTTTTATTTACACCCAACAGTGTCATTTCCCAATATCCTCAGTTTTTCATTTTATTCTAAGAGTCTCATAAATTTGCTGAAAAAATAGTATGAAAAACCCAGTAAGAATGAAATAATAATTTATATCTTACTTGGAAACTTAGCAGAAAGAGAATTATTTGGGCTAGTTATATGCTTGTGTATATTCTTTACCCACCTCTTTCCTCCTTCCATTTTTCTAGTCTCCAGTTCCAGCCAAAGTTTTAATGTAAAGTTGATCTCCACATAAATGATTTTCCATTAAAATTAAGATAAATTGAAAAAACTTAATACAGTTTATGAAATGCGAAATAGGTAACTCCTTGAGAATCTCTGCAGTCTCATCAGCTGCAGTCTTCTATCTTGTTTCTGTGCTCCAGCCACACCAACCTTCTTTCAATTTCCAAATGCTTCCTGTACACCAATCTCTGTTATCACAGAATTCTGCATCTGTGATTCTTTCTCCCCAGAATAATCTTGTATTTCCTCCACCTCATACCCTACTCCAATGTTATTTGCCAAACACTAGATTTTAATAAAAATATGAATTATTCATAGTTATGAGCCATTGCACACTAACCTTCATGCTTTTGTCATATGTGTTTGCATGTATGTACACATGCATTTCTTTCTTCACAGTGTGGTGAGATGCATTTTTGTTTGCTTTCTAATTCATTTGATTAATGTCTGTCTTTCCCAGGCAACTGTAAGTTCCATGAAAGCAGGGGCCAAGTTAAATCTGCTTACCATTTTATTTCCAGCACATATCAGAATGCCCACAATTTCTATACTTCTACTGAATCATGAATAAATGAATAAATTTCCTTCTCTATTTTATATTCTTTATTATTCTGAAGGTGATTTTGTGTGTATGTGCCTGCATATGCAGGAGGGTTTTGATGATTTAGACAACCTGCAAATGCTTAAAAAATTAATGAGGAAATAAAATAGATGCCAGATGTTTCTTCCATTTGGCAACTGTGTAGCCCTTGAAAAAAATCCTTTATTATAGGCTTTGTGTTTCCTTACTCCATAGTTTTTACTTTTAACTTTTCTTCAAGAAATTATTCCAAAATAAGCATGATGAATCTAAACACATCCAGTCCCACAGGGAAGAAAACAATCATAAATTGGATTAAAAGTTAATGAAATATTTTACTACTGCAGTTTACCAGAGCATTTGCAAGTTGTATCTTAGCATTCCCAATAATTTTAAAACCACTCTCCTCATCTCAATCAGTGAAGGGCTATGAAAAAGTTCTCATTTTATGATCCAGAAAGTCTCATGCAAAAGAAGAGAAATTAGGTTATAAAAAGAAGGTACTGTATAACTTGCCTAATGGCCTGTAATCTGCTGAAAGTACAGCTGCGGTGGGCTGTTTAACAGGTGCTATAATTATGGAGCATGACAAACATGTTAGGCTTTGTATTGCATTTAATACCTTATAAACAATTGGGCTAATTTGGACAGGGCTAATGGATTAGTTCAAATGCCACTCTTGTAAAAGATCTGTGATTACCTTGTGAACATTTGACTGAAACTCTAAGATCAGCAATGTGTTAGTTAAGTTTTAAAATATCTAGAATACTATTTTCAGTATTCCACTGTGGAATTCTAACATTGTTCCCTCCGTAATAGCATTGTACTTTTAAATGGGGTAATCATTCTCATGGTATACTAGCTGTCCTGCCAATACAACACTATGGCTTACAATGTTCCAATATTTCTACCATAATAACACATGGATGGAAACCATATCCCCATGTGTAATCTGGGGGTTTCCTGTCAAACTATTAACTACACATGTGTTACTTTAACATCTCTGGGTAAAGTGACAGAATTTTATGCATAGATTTAAAACCAATTACATATTAACTGAAGGTAGCTTCCTTGACATAACTGACTACTAAAATATGGGCCAGAAGGCAGAGCATTTTGGAAAAAAATGAGACAGATATAGCAAAATCAAGATACACTTTGGTGAATTCACTAAACTTTAAGAATAAAGAACAGATAAAGGATTATTTAGGGAAAAGAAAAAAAAATAGTCATCTATAAGGGACAGATGCATTCAGACATCTGAATTATCAAAGGCTAAATATAATATAGAAAATATTAGAATGTGTGTACAAACATCTAAGGAAGGAACTACTTTTACCCTTGAATTTTATACAAGCCTAAATTACTATTTATTTATAAAGATGATAGAACCATATTTTCAACATACAATAAATCAGGACATATAGCAACCACAGTACTTCTTGGAAAAATTACTGGATGATGGAAACCAGTTAACCCACAGATAGACTGCTCTTGTATATGAGCAAGTTGTGTTATATATAGACTATATATATTTTATATATATATAATCTAAAATATATAGAGACTATATAAATAATATAGACAATATATAAAAAATCTCTTTGGATTTTTTTCTGTTTTGTAATAGTTTGTTCACTTTGAATGACATGGATTTTATATATTTCTTTCACATCTGAAAATTATTTCTATTTATTTAGTGGAGGGAGTGAAGTACAGTGAATGCACAACATGTCCCCATCTTAGACAGTGCTTCAGATACTGAGTGAAGAAATGTTATAACTAAAAAGACAATTCCTTAAGGCAATATCATTTATATTATGTAAACCTGCTGAATATGTTTATCCCCTTTTTATTACAAAGGATTGCTAACAGCAAAAATCAATTTATATAAACAAAGTTTACATGTTTTAAGAGAAAAGAACTAATTATCTATTTTCTTAGCTTTCTCTATTAGTTTTCTAGGACTACTATAACAAAGTACCTCAAATTGGTGGCTTAAAACAGTACACATTTATTATGTAACAGTTCTGGAGGCTGGAAGTTGAAATCAAGGTGTCAGCAGGGCCATACTCCCACTGAACCTGCTAGAGGAGACTCATTCTTTGCCTCGTCCTAGCTTCTGGTGCTTTGCTGGCAATTCTTTGTGTTTCTTCATCTGAAGCTGCAGCACTTCAATCTCTACCTCTGTCAGCCCTTGGTGGTCTTCTCTGTGTCTATCGCTTCTCTTCTTATAAGGTCAACATTCGTATTGGACTAGAAGCCTGTCTTATTCCAGTATGACCTAACCTTAATTTATTTAATTCCATCTGCAATGATCCTATTTCCAAAGAAGATGACATTCTGAAGTACTGGAGATTAGGATGTCAAAGTATCCTGGCAGGGGTGGGGGGATGGGCACCACTTAAGCCATAAAACGTGTTGATAAATGTCACCTAATGTTTATTTTAGGAAAATAATGATTTTAACACAAATATCTTACTCAAAATTGATGTTTCCCCCTGTATATAAAGTGACTCTTGGTATTCTCTACATTTGATGAAAGAAAATTAGAGGTTTATTAAAGTATAGTAAAAGTAGTACATTGAGCAGGGGGCATAGAAAATTACTAAGCATATTTAAATCATTACTAGAACTCTGTATTAGAGATTGACTTCTGGCATGACAGTCTGAAGAGCTTTGCATATTTGATCCACAGAGAAACTGGTGAAAAATATTTAAAAAGAACAACTTCTAAAGTACCTGAAATGCTCCTAAGGATGTAAAGCAAATGAACAAACAACCTCGGCAACCTCTTTGGTCAGGACTAGGAAACCTCAAGCCAACTGTTCAAGCTCAGGGAAGAGGAAGGAGTGTACAGGGGAAAGTGTGAGGAAGGGCCTTCACAGGGCGAGGTCTGCTCCCACAAGCTCCCCTCCTTGAATGGCTGCCCTCTGCATTGCATGTGCACAGTAGTGTGTCCAAAGGACTTAGATTTACAGAGGAGCTAGCACTGGGACAATCTTCATTCTGAAGAGTTCTTGGCATTTATAATGATTTTCCATGTACTTCTTCATCTCTGATTACCTTCCACCCTTTTCTCTTTTGTTTTGTTTTTAAGACAATAAAAAATAAGCAAGATTCACTTGGGTATAAAATGAAAAGGAATGTAAAGAAAGGAGAAACAGGATTGGAGGATGGGGGTGTCTAAGGCAGGTGTTGGAATTGTGCAATCAAACAAATGATTTGGGGTGATGAGTATGAATTACAACTCTGTCAGTTTCCCTTTACCTAGTGACAATTTAAGAGTGAGGTACAAATATGGACTGTGATGCCTGGTAGCTTCTGAGGGCTATGAGTGGGCTTTACTCAGTGGTCACTGTTCGCCATACAACCTGATGATAGTAGGCTTTGGGTTTAAATTTTCAAGATCTGAGCTCTGGGTTGAGCTTAGGTGAGTAGCAAGGGCCATTTGTTCCAACTTTTAGAAACACATCTATATTCAGATCTTAGCCAGGGGAAACAAATGCTGTGTTGGTGGAGAGACAGAATCGGGGAAATTGCAGGCAAACATTAATATTCCATCTTCTGACACATGGTGGGAATTTACACTATGGATTTTTAATGTAATCTTTTGTTCTAGGTGTCTGAGAGTAGATATGATACTTTCTTTGAGTGTTCTACTTTGTCTCAACTTTATATAGCTTGATTTGTTTCTTTAATCCAAATATATATAAACATATGGTTAAAAATCAAGAAATTCTACTAAAATTCAAGAAAATCTACTAAAACTGAGTAAGAACTGTGAGAGTCTGTGATATTTGAACCAAGATGGTTAACTCCCTCCACAATCCCAGGTCACTGAGATTTAAGCTCCACTCTATACTGGTGCAGTCAAGATCACAGATCTCCAACTCCTTCCAGCTCCCTATAAGAAAACTATTCTCATGATAGGCAAGATGTCAACATTTCTTATTCTGCCACCAGCTACTTGTTGCTGCATCAAAGTTCTGAGTAAGTGTGGCCAAGAGATGCAGGCTCCCTTCTTCCATCCATCCCTCACTGGTGGAATGGAAACTCTATCCTGGGGTCCCAAGTATGGCAAGAAGCTGTGTAAAGCAATAGCTTCCTACTGAACTGATAAGGATATGTCAGACCAAAGAAAGACTTGGACAAGTCTAGCTTGGCAAGTAATGAGAGTTTATTTAAGGAGCTTATGTGGGGTCCTCATCCTTGGTGGCAGGAAGAGAGAACATTTTCCCGAGCTAGATCATCCTCTCTTACTACCAGTGGGGTGGGATCTTTTATGGGGCTTGTCTATATGCAGCTGTAAGGGACAGAAAAACTGCCCTCCAAAGAATGCACTGACATGACTTGACAGTAATTATCAAGTCACATGAGGGAGGTCCATGACTTTTTACAGGAAGCAGATCCTAAAGGAGCAAATGTTATCAGCAGGGCAAAAGTTATACTTTTGTGGAATGGTTTATTGATATAGGGTGATCAAGCAGTTTGGGGAAAACAAATAAACATGGCAGACATCCAGAAAAACAGGTTAAATATCCTAGTACAAGATCCGTTGATCAGTCACCAGTTCACAACCAGTTCCTGAGGCTTACCTTTTTAACACTCAGGAATGCTGCTGCAATTTGGGGAAGGGGAAAGAACTGGAAGTGTTGGGGGAGAAAATGCAAAGTGCCACACCTGGGTATGGCATGTTGAGAATAATGGGGTCTTAATTCTCCTTGCCTCAATTTGTTAAGGGGTGGTTCCATGCCAGGAGAAGCAAAATGAGATGATTTGAGATTTCTGCCTCCATTCCACCTAGCACTCAGCATCTAAAGTGGTGTGTCACTCAGAGAGAAGCATGCCATTGTCTCAACTACAAGTCCAAAGCTTTGGCTCAGAAATTCAGCCTGGGGGAAGAAGAAGGACATAAAATAGATAGCTTCTAATCTTTCTTTCCCCAAGAGTTGGACATTTCAATACCTCAGTGTCTATAATGGATAAAAACAACTTGTCAAAAGATTCATTAGGAAATAGAAGCCTTGAACAACAATAATAATCAAGTAGACCAACAGACATCTATCGAGAACTCTGCCAAACAACAGCAGAATATACATTCTTTTGAAGTGCACATAGAACATTAACCAAGATAAATCATATTCTAGGCCAAAAACCTCAATAAATTGAAAAGGATTGGAATAATATGTGTTCTCTGACCACAGTGGTATGACATTAGAAATTGATAATAGAAAAATATTTAGGGAACTCCCAAATATGTGGAAATTTAAAAACTTAACCCTAAACAGCCAATGAAACAAAGAAGAATTTAAAAGAGAAATTAGAAAATGCTTAAATTGAATGAACATGAAGGGCACCAAGGAGAAAGTTAGCCTTTTCAACAAATAATGAAGGGACAACTGGTTAACCGCAGGCAAAAGAATCAGGTTGGACTCTTACTTCACACTAGATACAAAAAAATAACTCAAATGGGTCAAAGATATAAAGTAAGTAGTAAAATTATAAAAAATCTTAGAAGAGTAATGAAATTGGAAGTGAAATAAAACACTTCTGCTAAATAATGAAATACATGGTTATGTCAAGGAAAAACATTTGTGAGACTGAGTTGTGAGCTGAACTGCGACTATTTGTGAGACATCTTTTTTACTTGAAAGAATGAATAGAGTATAGTTATTTAGATTGGTATTTGACAGACTTTTTCTCAAAAATGACTGAAGTTAGTCTGTTATTTCAGGAAAAACAAGTATATGCTGTCAATGATAAAATTCAAGTTTTTAAGAAAAAAATTAGAATTTTAGAAAACTTTTATCCACTATTGGGAGCTTGATAACATCACAATACTTAAGTAATTTTCTGATAAGATCAGTGGTGATGTTAATGACTGTGAATTTTTTACATTGTATGATGAAATGTGTCAACATTTGGAATATATGCATAACTTGGTAAACCAGTATGCTCCAATTTACCATTGCATGATGGTACAAAAACATGCTTGATTAAAAGATCTTCTCTAAAAACAAAACAAAAAAAATAGATTTTAATGTAATGAACTTTGAAAAGTTTATTGTGCTTTAACTTTAATAAATTACTGCTTCTCATGTTGTGGTGTAGAAGCAAAAAAGAATATCCACAAGGATCTGAAAAGGCTAATAAAATACTCCTTCCCTAGTGATGCATGCATCAACATAGATGAATCTCGAGGACCTTATGTTGAGTGAAATAAGCCAAACACAAAAGGACAAATATTGAATTATTTCACTGGTATCAACTAAGTATATTAAGGGAACTCTTAGAGGTAGAATCTAGAAAATAAATTAACAGGAGATAGAAGAATAGGAGTAGAGAATGCGGAGTCAATGCTTAATCTGTGCAGAGTTTGTAATTAGGTTGATTAAAATGGTTTGGAAATTGACAGAGGTGATTAGTAGCACAACAGTGGAAGTATAATTAGCAGTACTGAAGTATACCTGTGAACATGGTCGAAAGGGAAAGCTTTGGGTTGTGTATGTTGCTAGAAGGAAAGCCAAATGATGAAATATAGTATTGTATAACACAGTGAACACTGTGATAGCTGAAGGTTGTGGTTAATGGTGCAAATATAGGAATGCTCTTTCAGGATCTACAACAAAGTTACATCACATTTACAGAGTGCTTATGGTTGGGTGGTATATGGGGAAAAATGCACCTAAAGAAACATATGGACTGTAGTCAAGAGTAATATTTTAACATTCCTGTATCAATTTTAACAAAGATACCACACCAATGTTAAGTGTGAAAAATGAGGGGAGTATGGGAATTTTGCATATTTTCTTCTTAAAAAAGTGTTATAAACCACAGAAACAACCAAATTTCCTTGTCAGCTATACTGTTTTACTCTGAACCTTCTTTGAAAGTACATGCAGCCTGCTGGAGGTAAAAGTTCATCTTCAGGAAAAAAAGAGAGAGAGAAGAAGAAAATTATATGAGAAGCAAGGCAAGTATATAATTTATGCTCTGTCAATCAACATAACCCTGGCATGATGGTTAGGCTAACATGTCAAATTGGCCAGGTATTTGTGCCCAGTTGTTTGGTCAAGCAAGCACTGGGCTAATTTTAACACAAGGACATTTATGGACTTTAGTCATCAGTGAGTTTACTGCATAGATGGCTGATTACATCTACAAACAACCAGGGAGATTGAGATTGCCATCAGCAATGAGTGAGGCTTTATCTAATCAGTTGAATGCCTTAAAAGGGGAAGTGATTTCAGCATTCAGAGAGAGATTCCCAGCTTGTATTTGGACAGCCATCATCTCCCAGGAACTCATAAAGGACCTTCATCAGACTTTCATTGGAGTCCCTGGTTTGCACTTTGCTTGCAGAAACTGGACTTGTGCATCCCCATGGTCACATAAGAGAATTTTATAAAATTTCATACTGTTTATGGATATCTCCTGTTGATTCTGATTCTCCTGAGAATCCTGACTAATACACCTGGTAAGAAGGTAAAAATGGAATTTGGTTAGGTGTCCTGAGAGACAAGGCCTTTTGAACATCTTGAATATTATATAGATAGATACTTCTATGGGATATAAATGTATCCTGGTTGCCATAGCTATGTTTTCTGCATAGAGGCCCACAGAATAGCCAACACAATATTAAACTTTCCTCCTGGGGAATTCCTACTACTTTCTCAAATAAGATGGCAAAAAGCTCTGGCATATATAAGCCTTGCCTAATAAAAGAAAACAGGGCAATATGCCAAGCCCTCATCTGAAGGCTTACACGTACTAACCTTATTCCTGTAATAATGAAACTATGCCTAAGTACAATTAAAGTCTAAGAGTTATCTCCTTAAAACCTCATTGTTATTCAAATGTGGCCTCTCTCTAAGCCAAACTCTGCAAATAAACTCACTATCTTCTTCCTGACCTGGGACATGGCTCCCAGGGATGATCCTCCCTGGCACTGAGGAATTATTATCAAACATTAATCAGTGATGTATTTGGAGAAAAATCTTGACAAAAGGGGGAAATATTAAATAAAATAAAGTTTTTATGGCTAAGAGATTTCAAAATGAGTAGGAGGTCATTCTGGAGGTTATGATTATGCAGGTCTCAGCCAGACTTCACAAACTGCCACAATAACAAAGCCTCAAAGAAAAGTTCTCCTGAGGGCCATAGGGACATCTGGGTACCATAGACAAGCCACATGGCCTCATGAAACCAATATCCTTTCAGTAGGCCCTATCTGGGAATTTATGAAAAGCTATCCCACCAATATAACATAGTTATACTCATTTATAAATCTTCTAATCATGTTTCTTCTACTCCTTTTATCTGACCTATAATTTTCAATTTACCTGTTAAGTATGTTTCTCAGATACTTAAAGTCTTCAGATTGTTCATATGCCAATTAAGTCCTGAAACCCATCAAATATATGGCCAACTCCTACTTTCCAGTTTCGGGGTTTGCCTTGGACAACTAATGATGATGGACCAGCCCCACCCCAAATGCAAGGAGTATCTTCAACTGCAAGCAAAGTAATTCTATTCTGCTACCCCATAATATCTATGTCCCTTCTCAGTCTGAAACAGTCAGAGTGGACATCATCCTAAATAAAATTGAAGAATGAACTAAAATGGGGGGATGGGGCAGAGTGTAACCATTGACCAAAGCAGATTTATTGTTATTGTAATTATTATCTTATTTTAACAGAGTAACTTGTAACATTGATATAAAAATAAACTTTTAAATTAAAAAAAAACTTCTTCATTTTCTAACTCTATATCAGTGTGACATCTGATATTCTGCAGAAGCTTCAGCCAAAAAAAACCCAGACAAGCCATATTATAGAAATTGAATACAGAAACTGAGTTGGCAATCCAGCAGTCATCTATTAAGAAATACATTAAAAAGATGTTCAAACATATATAACAATACACTCTTCTCATTAAATGATTTTTGTTTTGGGAAATTTAGATTTTTTTAAGAAAATGTCATTTTAAAATGTAAAAAAGAAAGCTTGAAGTAAACATAAGGATAAATCTTCATGACCTTGGATTTCTCCAATGGATTTGTAGGTATGACACCAAAATCATGAGGAACAAAAGAAAAATGGGTAAATTAGACTTCACAAAATAAAATTTCTAAAAAAATATAACTTTTATGCTTTAAGGGACAATTTAAAAAAGTGAAAAGACATCCCACAAAGAAAGTAAAAATATATTTTCAACTCATATATCTGATAGAGGATTTGTATCTAGAAAATTTAAAGACTTGCAAGTAAATAATAAAAAGATAAATAGCCCAATTTTAAAGAGGGTAAAGGTCTGAACAGTTATTTCTCCAAAGAAGAAATGCAAATTGCTAATAAGCACATGAAAAACATGCTTGACATCAGTAGTCATCAAGGAAACACAAATCAAAACTGAAATGAGATATGACTTTACACCCACTAGAATGGTTAGAATCAAAACCTCAGGTAATTTTAAGTGTTGACAAAAATGTGGAGAAATCAGAAAACTCATGCACTACTGATGTGAATATGAAATGTGCAGCCACTTTGAAAAACTGTCTGGCAGTTTCTCAAACAGTTAAACATAGAAATACCAGATGACCCAACAATTTTACTCTTTGCGTAAATACCCCAGAGAAATTAATACATATGTCTACACAAACATTTGTGTACACAGATATTTATTGTGGCATATTCATAAAAACCAAAAAAAGTACAAACAACATAAATGTCCATGATCTGATGCACGGATAAAAAATGAGTATATCCATGCAATGTAATCTTTTTCTGTGATTAAATGGAATGATACATTATGCTAAATGAAAAAAGTCAATCTCAAAAGACTCATATTATATGATTCCATTTATATGAAATGTCTAGAATAGGAAAATTTACAGAGAAAGAAAGGATTAGCTGTTTCTTAGTAGTAGAGGTGATGAGGTGGATGGGATGAGTGCTAAAGATTGTGGGGTATCTTTTTGAGGCGATGAAAAGGTTCTAAAATTGTGGCAATGGTCACACATTTCTATCAGTATACTGAAAATCTTTTAATTGTACACTTAAATGGCAGAATTATCTGAATTAAGCTTTTTTTTTTTTTAATAAAATACCAGGTATTATATAAGAGTATTTATGAATGTGTGAGGAAGCATTCAACTAAAATCCAATTTTGAGCTTGCAGAATTTAAGGGAAAAACTTAGGGGAACAGAGAATAAAGGAAAACTGAAATTATTATTGATAAGACACCGCTAACTGAAATTATTATTGAGAAGACATAGCATTTTACATCTTTGATACACCTAGAGTGGTTTCATTTTTTCCTGGAGTGAGGATTCAACTTACCAACTTAGAAAAATAACAACAGAGCAAACCTAAAGAAAGTAGAAAAAAGAAATAATAAATATAAGACCCAAAATTTAAAAAATAAATGAAAACAAAAATATAGTAGAGAGTATCAGCAATGATAATAGTTTTCCATAAGAAGACTAATAAAATTGATAAAACTCTGTGAAAATTTAGGAAGAAAAAAGAATTGTAAATAAAAAACTGTAGGAATGCAAAATATGCAATATTTGGAATGGCTACATATGTAGAAAAAAGTATTTAGAATTAAAATTTGAAAACATGCTAATATATGGAAAATTTGATAATATCCTTGAAAAATAGAATTTAAAAATCTGATCTGAGCAAAATAGAGCACATGATTAGGGCTAAAATACATGTTTTAAAATTGTAACTTTAGAAAATAATATACACATACAACCCATTAGTGTTAGAAGTCAATTCTTCCTAACATTCCAGGATAGTTCATATGTATCTTAAACAAATCATTCCTTAAAAGAATAAATTTTAAATGGGAATACTTTTTAAATGCTGGTGTCATCCTGAAACCAAAGTTAAATAAGACAATGCATGTAATTGTAAATTAATATAACGAATATGATGCAATAATTTAAAACAAAAACATCTTTTAAATGCATTATAATCAAGTGAGGCACTTTTTAGGAATGAAAAGGTTAATATTAAAAAATAAATTGGGTAATTCATCACATTAACCAATTAAATGATGAAACCATATATTAATCTCAAATATATGAGGCAATTAACTTAAAGCATATAACCATAAGAGAGAAAAATAAAGCAAATAATTCTTCAGCATAATAAGAAACCTCAGCCAATATCATAATTAATGGTGAAAAAATTGAAGTATTCTTTGATAAAAAAGAATAAAATAATACTGCCTGTTATTTCCTCTTCTATTTTACTATATTAGATCGTGGTAGTGAAGTAAAACAAGAAGAAATACATATGTAAAAGATGTAATGATTGGGATGGAAGAAACAGACATCACTACATGTACTGAATTTAATTGTCTACATAGAAAACTAATATTTAAAATACATTTAAAATAAATAGGAAAATTTATATTCCTGAGAATAAAATTTATATACAAATATCAAATATTTCTTTATTCTCCTGAAGCACATTTAGAGAACTTACTGTAGCTAAGTAAATATCATTTGCAAAAACAGAAATATAAAATATTTAATAGCAGATATAAAAGATGAACAAAATATTTTTAGAAAATTTAGAAAATGTTACTACAAGACACTAAGGAAAAATGAAATACATGGAGAGAAAATTTTTCAAACAAAAGTTTCAATATCATAAATAGATCGGTTCTTTCCTATATTAATACATAAATTCAATAAATTCAAGATTAATGTGACAGACATTGACAAATTGATTGTGAGACTTAAAAGGAAGAGCAAAGGGCGAGAGTATCTAAAAACTGTTTGAATTAAAGCAGGATGATATAGCTCACCTTAACACAGCACAAAACTGATTTAAAAAGCATGGCAACTTACATTTCCAGCCATAGTGGAGTAACTGACCAGACTTACCACCCTGCCAGAAACAAATAGAAAACTGGAAAAACATAAGGGGCAATGGATTTTAGACACTGGACAACATGAAATACAGAATTATTATTCATAAGTAAAGGGAAACAATAAGATGAGCACTATGATATATCCAGCTCTCTGCTTGAAGGAATTTTCAGACTTTCCACAGATCCTTTCTGGATAACTGTATTTCCAATTTTGATTTCCACTGAAATAGTTGACTGGATACATGTTCAGTCACACCTTCTTTAGCAAAGGGTTTTTCAGTTAAACTTCACAGGGAACCCTGTGAGGTATTGTATTTGTGTTGGGGAAGCACAAGGATAACACAATAGTCTCACAGAGTTAAGAAGATAGAGATCAGAGTTTAGTACTACTGAAAAGGATGAAATGTGTGAATCAGAGCACCAGAAAAGATAGAAATGTGTGGAGAAAAACCTTCAGAAATTCGCATAGTGGTTCTTTTGCATTTGTTCATAAATACAAGGCTATGGTGTGGATGAGTGTGGGGAAGTTGTTGGGGACTGTAATCATATTCTCTACAAAAGGCATATTCACGTCCCAACCACTGGCCCTAAAGGTGTGAACCCATTTATAAATAGGACATTTGAAGATGTTTTGAGTAAAGGTGTTCCCACACAGAATGAGGGTGGGCCTTAATTCAATATGGCTGCATTCCTTATAAGTAAAGGAAATTGAACACACAGAGAAAGAAGCCACTGGGAGCAGCCAGAAGCTGGTAGTCAATGGAGAAGCACTGCCATGTGTATTGCCATTGACGGAAAAGCCACGGAACCTCAAAGGTTTTCAGCCAACCAGAAGACACCAACCCTGGGAGGAAGCAAATTGTGTTGGCTTGGAGTTGTATACCCCAGAAATACATATTCTTAAACTTAATCCATTCCTGTGTGTGTGAACACCTTGTAAATAGGACCTTTGGATTAGTTTACTTGATTTAGGAGGTGGCCCAACTGACTCGGGATGGGTCTTATTCTTATTACTAAATGCCTTATAGGGAAAGCCACAGAGAGAGAGAAAACTAGAGGTAGAAGCCAGAAGCCAAAAGTGAATGGAGACAGGAGAAGCCAGGAGAGGCTACCATTTGCATTGCCATGTGATAGAAAAGCCAAAGACCAAGGATCACTGGCAGCTAGCCCTAGAATGCCACAGTCTTCTGGAAGAAAGCATCACCTTGATCACATCTTGATTCCGATCTTTTAGCCGCAAAATCATGCGCCAATAAATTCTCATTCTTTAAAAAAACCCATTGCATGGTATTTGCTTTAACAATCAGGAAAACTGAAATATTTTTTGGCACCAGAAGTGAGGCTCTGCTATTGTTATACCTAAAAATGTGAAAATGGGTTTGGAATTGGGTAATGGATAAAAGCTGGAAGAATTGTGAGGTGCTTAATAGAAAAAGACTAGATAGCTTTGAAGAGACTGTTGGTAGAAATATAGACACTACAGGTACTTCTGATGAGGCCTTAAAAAAAAATAATGAATGTGTTACTGGAAACTGGAAGAAAGGCAATCCTTGATTTAAAGTGGCAGAAAACTTAGCAAAATTGAATTCTGATGTCAATGGAAGGCAGAACTTGAAAGTAATAAACTTGAACATTTAGCTGAGGAGATTTCCAAGCTAAGTGTGGAAGGAGCAGCCTGATTTCTTCTTGCAGCTAATAGAGAAATAAGACAGGAAATGGATAAGCCAAGAACTAAACAATAAAACCAGACATTGACTGTTTGGAAAATGCTGAGTCTATCTAGATTAGGGGTTCTTAACCTTTTTTATTCCATGGACCCCTTTGCCAGTCAGGTGAAAACCATGGATCCCTTACTAAGTCCACACTATATTATGTATTATTTAATAAATATATCACACCCACACCAACACGTCCTATCAAGAATAATTTTTTTTTAATTTAAATTCAAGCTCATTGACCCGTTGTTAAGAACCCCTGATCTAGATGGTATGCTCTAAGCCTAGGGCCAGAAGTAGCAATCAGGCATCTCCCTGAGCTTCTGGAAAGTGAGTCCCCGGAGAATAGGGCTCTATGTGAGACTTTAACTGAACTAAGTCATTTCAGTGGAAGTCAGGATTATAAATGCAGTTATGCAAGAACAATCTGTGGAAGGTTCTAATTTTTGATGGGTTGGACACCTGTGAATTGCACAGAAACCAACAAGGTTTTTGCAAAATTTGTATGCGCAGAACCACTGTCAGCCTGTACTGAAAGGGACAGAGAAGGGAAGAATTGAAGGAAGAATTTTCATCTCTACTTCAGTTAGTCAGCTTTTCCTGGAAATTCATCCTAAACCTTCCCTGGAGTTTCCAGCTTGCTACTTGCCTTACAGAATTTGGAATTGCCCAATCCTATAGTCAAGTGAGTCAATTTCGATAGTAAATCTCATAATATTTTCATAATATATCTATATCTATATCTATATCTGTATCTGTATCTGAAAGTATAATCTGTATCTACATCTACATCTATATCTACATCCACATCCACAAACATATCCATATCTATCTATCCTATTGGTTGTTTCCCTGAAGTACTCTGACTAATAATACAAAAGGCAGAAGCTTCTAAAACCATAAACCAATAAATTTCTCTTGTTAAGACAGCCAAATGTGTATTTGTTTTAGCAGCCAGGGAATTAACACAAGGGGAAAACTCGATGAAACTGAGTAAACCAAAACTGGGGAACTTCATGCTGAACATTTTCTAGTGCTAACACAAAACTGAGAAAATTTCAAGTTTTGACTAAAGAGAGCAGAGTGTCCTCACTGAACAGCAGAGCCTTCAGAGGATCACACCCTAGTAATGTGGCTACAGTAGTACTAGAGTAAAGACTGGTCTGGACCTGCCCAATAAAATATTTTAAAATATTGGGGGTTTTTTGGTATTTGGGAAATTTTAAAGTTAATTGTCAAATTTAGAGGGGAATGCAAAAGACCAAAAATAGCCAAAACAATTTTGAAAATGAAAAAATAAATTTGGAGGACTTGCATTACCTGATTTCAAGTCATATTATAAGTCTATAATAAAAGGGTGTTTGAGGTCAAGATATATAACTCTGTTTCTCTATATGTCAAGCATATAGATGATGAAGTTTGGAAATAAGCTCCCTTATATATGGTCAACTTATTTTTACAAAAGTACTAAGGTAATTCAATGAAGGAAAGGATAATCTTTCCAAAAATTGGTGCTGAAACAACTGGATATCCCTATAAAAATTTATCACAAATGTCTCCAAATATCACACACAAATATTAAATCTTGGTAATATAGACTAAATGGGTTCTTATAGACAGCTATAAGAACTTAAAATATTTATTTTATAGAAGAATATGTAAGAGAAAATCATCATGACCATTCTGTAAGTAAATATAGTGTAGATAACACTGTAAATAAATATCATGGAAAGTCAATGCAAATCAGAGTGGTTGTTCCCACAGTAGAAATTAACCCACATGGACTTTTTTGATAGGAAAAATGTTTTCATGCAATAGTTTCTGGTAGAGCGTATAACCAAGGCACTAACCTAGGACCTGAGCTTTACCACTGTCAATAAATAAATAAACAAATAAACAAATAAATAAAATGAAAATATTGAATAATTGGACTCTGTAAAAACAAAAAAATCTCTGGCCTTCAAAGAGATGATCAAGAAAATGAAAAGAGAAGCCTTACATTGGGATAAGATATTCACGATACATGAAAAAATGTAGTCCTCAGACCCTGACAACCTCTCTCTTGCAGTCTCCTCTTCACCACCCTCTAAGCCACCAAACAGGAAGAAGTATCTTCAATCTTCAGGAAAAAGTCTACAGATGGTAGATAAGGTAGTGAGAAAGCCAGGAAATTCACAATGACAGTGTCATCATCATCATCTACATCACTCTAGATGTAGCTCACCACCTTTATCATGAACCAGATGAAAATGAATGGAAAGACAAATATAAATACATTCTACTTAACGAGGAAATACAACTTGTTAAAAAGAGATGAAGAATCCAGTCCAGAAAAGAATCACAATACAGAGAAAGGAAGGAACTTCTGCATAGGGAGCCATGCTTTAGAGGAATTATAACATGGAACACTTAATTACATCAAATTATATAAATCTGAGCTTTTAGAAGAATCCTTTACTTAAAATATATTCAGTTTAATTAATGTCCACTTGAGAAAACATGTATACAGTAAAAATTACACTTGTTTCATAGAAATGAGGCTTGAAATTTTAAGAGGTTCAACCATGTGTTGAACACATTACCTTCTGCTGAAGTGTGATTTTTGATGCTGTATCTATTAAACAATTACTCACACCCAGGTAACCTTAATGTCTTCACTAATTTGGGAATTGTTAAATAAATTATGGTACATAAATATGGTGGAATAATGTACCCACTAAAATTTTGGTTTCCACAAAATATATAAGATATGAAAACATTAAATAAGAAAAGCAAAATAGCACATAAAAGGCACGATTTTTCTCGGCCTATATAATATGTATTTATGTGTATATATGCATATATACACACTTTTTAAATTAAAACTACATTTAACAATTACTTTGAAGAAATAAACAATTTAACACAATATAGTGCACAATATATTATGGAGTTTCTGGCTTTGTACTTCTTCTGTATTTTCCAAAATCTACTTATATTACTCTTACAATTATGAAGAACACATTTTATAATTTGAAGAAATGGGAGATAGTGAAAAATACCAGGGTGAAAAAGAAAAGTATCAGTGTTTGAGTCTTGCAAGTTTATTTAGAGTCAGGGATTTTGATGTATCAGCTATGAAAGAAAATTTCTATCAGCAGAAGAGCATATGGAATAATAGAGGAGTTATCTACATAGGGACAAAAAAAGATATCTGTAGTGTGAACCAAAAATTGCAGCAAAGTGACATTGAGAGTATATCCATTTAATGTCTCCTTTACTGCATATTCTCAATGTTGAGGAATGATTTCCATGGAATACTTCTCAAGTCATATAATTTAAACTCTTTAGAAATTTCAATCAGAAAAAATTAATAGCACATAGTTATAGACCTTAACAAATTGAAAAGTTGGAATAAGCTGAAACCTTACCAAAAAGCAGAGAGTAGGTGGCAAGTTTAGTACATGATCAAAGTTAAGGTCTGTGGCAGTTTGAGATTATTTATGAACCCCCAAATGAGAAAGATTATATTTGTAAACTGGTCTGTTTCTCCAGGTGTGCTACCCTTTGAATGCAGTAGACTCAGCTGACCTGTCTTGATTAAATTACCTGTTACGATTAGGGCTTTGATTCTAACACATCAGTAGGGCATGTTTCAGGGTTGAGTCCCCGCCCTTGGTGAGCTGATATAAACAGATACACACAGAAGAAGACACATGGAAGAGGAGAGAGCTGAGCCATTCACCTGATAGTTTGCAGCTGAGTAGGTGAGCAGCCAAGAAAGCCTGGAAAGAAACAAGCCCCATGCCAGACTGATATAGGAAGCCCTGAGAAATAAGCCCAATGACAGACTACAGCTGTGATTAGAAGAACCTGGGCCCATGGAGCCTTAAGAGGAAGAAGGAAGGAGAGACCAGGCAGAAATTGCCTGCCATCTTGCCTCAACATGTGGCAACTGACTTTGGTGAGAAAGCAGCCTTGAATTGGACTCTTTAGGGCCTTGTACTTGTAAGCTTTTACCCCAAATAAATACCCTTTATAAAAGCCAACAGATTTCTGGTACTTTGCATCAGCACCCCTTTGGCTGACAGAGTCACATTTGGCAAACAAGTGAAATGAGTACCTGGAGATCCAGTACCAAATTTTATGAGCCTATAGGGAAGGTATTATAATCACATAATACCTGCAATTACCTTCAAAAGCAAAATTTAAACATCCATGGCAACAAGTAGGTCAAAGGGAAATAGAGAAATGGGAATGGTTAAATAAATTCATCTGATTTTTTTATAGTAATAATATTTAATGAAATTTCTATGATTATTTAAGAAACATCTTCTTAGTATCCATCTTTCCACCCAGAGAATTACTGTACATCATAACATGATTCAGTAGAGCCATTGTTATTGCATAAATACTCATATTTTAGAATTGGGTGAAGGATCCTGTTTCTCTTTTTGTGGCTCAAATCAGGCCTTCATTCACCAGACCTATTATTGTTGTTTTTTCTTTTTCTTTTTTCATTATATAAAACAAAATAGGACTTTAATGGTCTTTTCATCTCTTTTTTTTTAACAAATCAATTTTATTGATACATAATAATAAAGAACAAATCCATTCACAGTGTTCAATCAATGGCATTTGGTACAAATACATGGTTGTGCATTCATCACTCCAGTCATTCCTAGGGCATCTTCATTATTCCAGCAACATTAACAGCAATACTAAAAGACAAAAGCTAACCCACCAAACAAAGAAACAAGCAAAACTCATCACCTCTCAATCTCTCTATGCTTCCCCTTTCATACAGACATAGCTGCTATTCTGTTTCCTTCTCTCTGGTTTATTTGTATTTATATTTTGAAAAAACTGTCTTATATTAGCAATACCACCCATATTTGTATTTTCCATGAGGTTCACTATGCTATACCGTCCTAAGTCACATTTTATAGCTTTGCTTCTAGTAATATAACTGTGCTTAGGCTTTCCCTTTCATCTACTGTCATATCCACATAACAGCTCTGCTAGTCACAAACTGCGGGATGTGCTCTCAACATTTCTATTCACTTCCAAAGATTTACAGACACCTTTTAGCTATTTCTGCACAGATTAACCATCAGCTTTCCATTCTCTACCTTCATTTTGTTTTCTGGTGACCTGTATTCTAATTATTAATTCCATGAGTTACACAATACATTTAGCTCATACTAGCACAATCATAAAGTATTTGTCCTTTTGTTTCTGGCTTCCTTCACTCAACATCCTATAACATCATCCAGGTTCATCCATGTTGCCGTATACTTCACTACTTCATTTCTTCATATGACTGCATAATATTTCATGGTGTGTATACACCACAATTTGTTTATCCATTCATCAGTTGATGGACATCTGGGTTGTTTCAAACTTTTGGCAATCATGAATAATGCCACTATGAATATCAGTGTGCAGATGTCTATTTGTATCACTGCTCTCAGTTCTGGGTATATACCTAGTAATGGTATTGCCAACTCACATGATAGGTCTATATTCAACTTCCTTAGGAATTGCCAAACAGCCCTCCACAGTGGCTTTACCATTCTACATTCTCACCAATAGTGAATAAGCATTCCTATCTCTCCACATCCTCTTCAACATTTACAAATTTCTAACTTTTTAATAGAGACCAGTCTAATAGATGTGAAATGATATCTCATTGTAGTTTTGATTTGCATTGAACATATTTTCATGTGTTTCTTCACCATTTGTATTTCTTACTTGGTTAACCATCATTTCAAGGCTTTTGCCCATTTTCAATCTGGTAGTTTGTCTTTTTCTTGTTGAGTTGTATGATCTCTTTATATATCATGGATAATAAACCCATATGTATATGTGATTGCCAAATATTTTCTCCCGTTGAGTCGGCTGCGTTTTCACCCTTTTGACAAAGTCCTTTGGGGTGCAAAAGAGTTGAATTTTGAGGAGGTCTATTTATCTATTTTTTTTTTCTTTTGTTACTCGTGCTTTGCATGTAAGGTTTAAGAAACTACCACATACCATAAGATCTTGAAGACGTTTTCTTACATTTTTTTCTAGGAGTTTTACGGTTGTTGCTTTTATATTTAGACCCTTGATCCATTTTGAGTTCATTTTTGTATTAGGTGTGAGAAAGGGGTCCTTTTCCTTTCTTTTGGACATGACTATCTGGTTCTCCCAGCACCATTTGTTGAATAGACTCTTCTGGCCCAGCTGGGTGGGCTTAACAGCCTTGCCAAAAATTATATGACTGTAGATGTGAGGGTCTTTTTCTGAGTTCTTGATTCAGGTCCATTGGTCAATCTGTCTGTCTTTATTCCAGTACCATGCTGTTTTTACCACTGTAGCTAAGTAATATGCTTTAAATTCAGGAAGTGAGAGTCCTCCAACTTTGCTCTACTTTTAAAGACATTTTTTGGCTATTCAGAGTCCTTTACCCTTCTAGATAAATTTGACTATTGGCTTTTTGATTTCTGCAAAAAGAGGCTGTTGGGATTTTTATTTGGATTGTGTTGAATCTGTAAATCAGTTTCAGTAGAATTAACATCTTAATGCTGTTTAGTCTTCCAATCCATGAACATGGCTTATAGGCCATTAATCAAGAAAACTTGTAACCATTAATAGTTGCTTGAGCTAGTAGATTGACTGGAATTAATCTCTGTTCAGTTTACCCATGTCAATATATTTACCCTGATATAGATTGATTTACCCTTTTCCCTGGGCTTAGACAAAGTTTATATTCCCATGTATATTTCTTAGACTTGTACTGTTATAAATTAGCAAAGTATTTAAATTCCTTTTTTGTATATCTTTATCCTCTATCTTCTTGGTATCCTGAAGCATGAGGAATCTAACTCTAGGTATTGATCTGGAGGCTGTGAAGGGTGGAAGGGGAGAGTCATCAAGGGAAATGACATTCTATTGCATGGGAAATACTTTCAGGTGTGGACTTCATAAAAAGTGAAAATAGCTTCAATATATTGGGAGGTGGAAAAATGTAGTGCTTTTGTTGGCAAGGAAGTTTTAGTGGAATTTGGGTTTTTGTTACTTAGAGTCACCCAAATTCTCCCAAGCTTCCCAGGCTCTATTAACCAAACTTCTAACTTTGACTTGAGAGGCTTGGCAAGACTGGAAAGGCTAGAGCTAAATTTTTGTTAAATTAGACATGCAGCTTCAAGGTATAAGGTGCATTTAAAGCAGTCATAGAGGCTTCTTGATTCTCTGACAGTGAGTTGAAATGAAAATTTAAAATATGTAGATTTGATGTCATTTTCTTCCCTAGTTAGAAGTAATCAGCCCACTCATATTCTTGAATTTCTAATGACCCTTAAACTGTCCTATAATGTAGCCACTCTGTCTAAAAATGGTTTGCCTTCCCTAGACCTGTCTTTCCAGGTATTGTGCAAAACAATTTTAAACAAGTATTTTGACATTTAATGCAATGGATAACCAGTGTTTCCTCCTCTAACTCCAACCAGAACTTCACTGCTTTCAAACCCCTTCAGGTTAGAAAGCCATTAATTCCTGGTTCACCTTGCCCTGGGGCTCTAATATTTTAATTGCTGCCTGAGTTCATAGCTATAGAAAATGGAATCCATTCTTGCTAGTATAAGTAAGGAATTTATTACAAGATATAGATCATAGAACAAGACCTCAATTATACATAGCAAGGAATTGCCAGAAGAAACCCTAGTGGTATTATTATAACATGATACGTTTGTTCCAGCTACCTGGCAATAGTCAGCCATAACAATATAGATCCAAATGCCAGAATATCCATCGCAGCTGTTCCAGAAAAGTTAGAGCCAAAAGACACAAACTCCTCACTCTTGTACATCCCATCACATTTCTCTCTTCTTCCATGTGTGCATTTACCTACAGATCCTTAGCTTCAAAGGGGTTTGAGGATTTTTTTTTTTTAACTTTCTAGCCTCTAGAGTATATGAAATCAAGCTAGAAGGGGAAAGAAATGAAGACTAAAAGAATATAAACAAGTATTAAATAATACAGTGTTCTTATTTTAGATGTTGCTGTGACTTACAAGCCACCTTGTATGGCTTGAATGCAAATAACATGTGTTAGGTGGGGGAGGGGGAAAGATGTGATAAGGAAGGATATGATTAACGACCTAACATTTCAGTTTACTCGATAAAGCACTCCCCCCACACCAGTTTGCCTCGAGATAGTATTTGGTATTCACTTTTTCAGCACAGTGGGAACTAAATTATACCAAATACAAAAATATGTTACCGAAAATAGTTATGAAATATGTATGATCAATTGTACAACCCAGGAAAAGTAGTGAAAAGATAAACTAATTCTAAAATGAACAATGTATTTCATACTCAATTTTATTATATAGTATGTATTTTATTTCAAAATAACTGTTTTTAATAGTTCTTTATGTTGAAATGAGAAAAAAAAATCTTCCACTCATTCAACTGTCAGTATAAAAGAGTTGAGAATAACATATATCAGAAGTATATACAGGAAAGTGATTTCCTGGCAGGAAATTAATAATGAGATAATTTAGAAAGGTCTATTAATGATTTAAGCAATTTTGTCTGCATTGTCTGAGGTCATCTGCTATTTTGCTTATAATTGTTCGTGTATTGTATTAGGACATTGAATTGCATTATTTATGACTGAATTCCAGATGTCCCAAGTCAAAAGGTCCTTGATGTTATAACTCCTATCCTCTAAAGTGAGTGGCTAGACCTCTTGGGAAAGGATGAGCAGAGGACATGGCCAAAAGTTAGTTTTGCAAACCTTAGGCTCTCACCTCGTTTGACTGTGTGAAAGCAGTAAAGTCGAAGAGGTAAATGGAGAGAGAATTTGTTTGGAGGGAATTGTGAGTCTGACCATGTTCATGGCAGGTAAAATGGGAGATGGTTTCATCTAATTTTTGAACCAAAAAGAGGAGTTTCATGAGAACATTCAGAGTGCATTTTTGAGGACATAAGAGCAGGTGCCACACACATGCCTAGAAAGACTGATAAGGTGGTCACCTGAACTGCTGCACTGAGATGAGATGGATGTATGAGGCCATGCTCATTTTCAGAATTTGTCGTGGCAAAGGTTGTCAGAGTATATTCCTTTTAGAAACATCTCAGAGAGAGAACTGGCCCAGGGCTATCTTAAAGGTACTTTACCCAAGGCAGTTAACCTGGACAAGCTCCAAAAGATAACATCTGTGTGGAGTGGACTATCATAAACCAGAAGTTGAGAACAGAGTGCTAAGCAGCCAGCTGGAGGAAACAAATGTTAATCAATCTGTAGAGGAAAGATTTACACTGATGGACAATCTCTGACAAAAAAATTCTAAAAAGCACAAATTGAACTCAAGTTGAAATTAAGCTCTAAATGTCTTCATTGGCTGCAAGAAACCAACAAATTCATATCAGTGTCAGGCAAATGCCCTGCCTCCTACTTTTCCTAACTCCCCTCCTTGCTCGAACCCTAGAGAAATCAGAAACTGAGGTAAAATACAAGGAGTGAGCTGGAGCAGAGCAGAAAAGCAGCCCCAACACAAGTGAACAGAAGAAAGGTCATCAGACTTTCTCTCCGGGCTTCTGGCTTCAGCATCAGAAGCACCCTAAGCTGAAAGAGAAGAGCTTTAGCTTTTGAAGAAGTTCAGAGATGTGACTATACACTAGACTAGCATATTTATTATTGAGCTATGACTTTCTGGAGAAGAAAGTGATCTGAAAATTTGTATTTAAGAAGCTCAGTCAAGTCTTGGGAAATATCTTAGATTTAACTCAGGTACAGAGACAAATTAGATGCACAGAGTGGGTTAAAATGGGCAATAGGAAGGAAAATGTACTACTGTATCTTATATATTCTACATGTTTAAAATAAGGATCAAGATCAGAATTAAATGAAACTATTAGTCTTTTTCCTCTCACCCACAAACATGCAAAAACATTAACATTTGGAAGTCATTTTGTACTCAACAGTCATAGGAAAATAAATAAAATACCTAGATACATAGTGGAAATGGGGGCATAACAGAATATAGAAACTCAAAAATTAAACAACCTCTTTCAACTCCATAGTATTTTATATTTGAATGTGATCTAATAAGATCTTGTATTTTTCAGTGAAGATGTATTTTGAATGTTTTGTTCAAGAAATTCATGTCAGAAACATGAATATAAAATATAAAAATGTTTGTACTACATTTTTATAATATTAGGAGCAATGAGAAGAAAACAAAATCTCAAATTATGTTGCTAGTTATTTTAACTATAAATGTAGTGAAATTATTTGTGTGCTTATTTTAACCAGTTAATAAATGATCCCCTAATACTGGCTAAGCAAAATATCCTAGTTATATACTCCTACAACAGCTTATCCTTTTACTTTGGGACAGGTATAAAAACTAGATAAAATATTAGTTATAAAGTTATTTAATATTTCTCTCCCCTGGGCCTCTGTAAGGTCCATTTTCTAGTATCACTCTACTCTCATTAAGAATAAAAACCTTGTGTTCTGACTTTGACATTGAAGACATTATCACATGCATTATCTCATTAGATCCTCACTACAAACTTGAAGGAATTTTGTTAACTGTATTTTAAAAAAACTTCAAGCATTTAACGGGTTTGCCCAGCAATCTACATAATAATCATTGAATCGCACATCTATAATCTCTTCCAAATTTTTCATATTCATCTTTTTCTATGCAATCTCACTGCAACCATTCTAGTTCATTAAGTCATACCTGGTTTACTGAAATTACTTTCTGGGTAAGATCTCTGATGTCTTTTATTTTATAAGATTAGCTTATTTTTAATCTATGTGCATAAGGGAATTTTTTTCAAGGTCAGTTTTTCTTTTTAAGTATTACCCTTGGTAGATATGAAAAGGAGAGGAAGTATATAATATGTTAATATATATTTGCTACTTTGTTAAGCTAAATAACCTTGTACTGTTCAGCAACTACTTAACCTACAAATGAGCCTGATTCTTTAATTGTTGCATTTTGCTGTATAATTACTTTTGCTCAGCAGCACTCAATTGCCACACAGTAACTTTACATAAATTATACCATAAGGTACATTAAAAAAAAACACACACACTTTAAATGTAGAAAATAGCCTTTGTGTTAGTACAAGGACAAATATCAAAAAGTACAAACACAAGGTAAATGTATACCTCAAAGTGAAAATTTTCACTTTTGGTCTACTCTTCTTTCTACTACAATGGAGATCCTTACTTGTCTGCTCCTGTTATTTCAGACTTAATTGACTTATGCTTCACAATCCCTGCAAGTGAACAGAAAGAGTGAAAAATGTTATTTTAGACAGAGTTCTCAAGAAGAAGAGAAGGCCAGCACAGGGCTACCCCTTCTATGTTTATAAGAGAGATGAAAAAAAAATTCCAGCTTTCATATCCCCACGTCACCTGCCTTTTGAACCTTACCTGTATATTTTCCAAGCACTATACCTTCACACCTTTTAAAATTAGAATGCAATATCTGTTTCCACTCCTTTCCCAAAAATATTGTTTCTTTACAATGTGTGTACAATTTAAGTTGTGAAATATTCCCCAAAGGGTAATAATTTATAAGTTCAGGGGACTTTGTACTCAAAAGAACTGAAGCAATTTATCAAATGAAACAAACTCTTATTGCTTACAGAGCCACCAATAGAGAAACAATTGAGACTACAGGATTAGATGAAATGATTTTAATATGGTTGAGCCTGTTCACAATTTTGAAACCTTGCAATGCATACATTCTGCTGACTGGGATAACTATCTCAGATTCAACCTGAACTTTTCATTTTTCCTAGAAACATAGATGCAGCTGTCACATCTGAATCCAAGAATAGTTATTACAGTTGTATTCATTTTATATCTTACCCATCCAGTGACATAAAGAGGACAAGACCAGGAAGTTAGGTTAATTTATGACTGAGAAGTGAGCTTGTGCACTATACTTGAGAAAATAAAACCCTAGGTTAAGACATTAACAAGCAGTGCTTAACTGGATTGACCCATATGGATAACGTGGGGGAGAGGGGACTTGGTTAAGTTGTTTCTAATAAGGAGGCAGTTAGCATTTACTTAAGCTTGCTACTATTTTAAAAAGGTACCTATGCAAAGAGGCCATGTGGAAGTCAAACAGGTCTTCACTCTGAAAAAAAGAAGGTGACCACAGTGAATTCTAAGTAACCCACAAGATGCCAATATTTGTACATGAGAATAAGTGCATATCCTAGAGCAGAGAACCAGTAAAACATACTTAATAGATTTCAGGTATATTTGTTTATATTCTTTAATAATGCCACAATTGCCCCACTCTGTCTTAAAATTGTTGTTACCTAAATCAAAAGCCATATCTCTTACTAGGTAGATAATTCAGAGTCATCAGGAACACCACCTTGGAAGGTTTCCTGGTTCAAAAGCAAAAGTCTGTTAGTTTCAAATAGTCAAAGCCCCAAGCATGGCAAAACAGAAGCTGGGACTGTCTAAAGTACCAATAGGGGGCAATAGAGAGCTGCTGAAGGCAGGGAGTAAGATAACTAATTGCTTACTGCTCCACTCAGGGTAGCCCCAGCAATGGCCCTTAAGCCAAGCAGCAGCAGATGGTTCCAGTCTTCAGCCAATTTTGGCATTCTCAGAGCCAGCATGAAGACAAATCCCTCAGAAATTTTAACAGAGGTGTGAAACTCAGATCTTTGAAGTCTGTCCTCCAAGCTTCTAGGTTCTATAATTGCAGCACAAACTTTTTTCTTAAAAGTCCAGATAGTAAATATTTTGGGCTATGAGGGCCAAGAGGCAAAATTGAGAATATTTATGTAGGTACTTGTAGAAACATTTTAAAACATTAAAATCTTTCTTAGCTTGCCATTAAAAAATAGATGGCAGGTTGAATTTGTTCCACAGACAATAGTTTGCTGACCCCTGCTCCAATCCTAGGAGTTTAGGTGTTTCCTGCGTTTGCTCTCTGTGTGATGTCTTATTTTTTTTCCCCTTTCCATCCCCTTCCTTTCCCTTCCTTCCCTTCCATCTCTCTCTCTTTCTCTGCTCCCTCCCCTTCTGCCTCCCTCTCCCTCTCTCTCCCTCATCTTCTCTCCTTTCCTCTTTTTTCTTTTCTCTTCTCTTCTTTTGTTTCCATTGCATACTCAACTAATTCTTTATATTAAATTCTCTTTTAAAATATCTATTGCATATCTATTTTCCTGATCCAACTCTGACTGATAAGCCTGATATTGATGAATTGATGTTCCTAAACACTACTATTGTTTTACCACCCTTTTGCTCAAAAACACTCAAGAACTTGAGAAAGGGAAGGCAATAGAGGGTGGGGTATGAGATTCCACTGTGAGGCAGCAAAATTAATAGAAAACCCACTTATTTCCTGTTTTCTTTTTTTATTAGAAAAGTTGTAGGTTTGCAAAAAAGTCATACAAAAAGTATACCGTTACCATATACCCTGCTCATACACACAGGTTTTCCTATTATTTACATTTTGCATTACTGTGGTAGCTTTGTGACAATTTTTAAAATAATATTGTTATAATTACACTATTAATTATAGTCCATAGTTTACATTAGTGTTATTGTTTGTACTGTACAATTCTATGTTTTTTAAAAATATTTATTATAATATTTTAATTTTAATGAGAAGAGATATTGTATAGCACTTAACAGATAGAAATCAGTCTTACTTTTCCTAAGGATAAAAACAGTAAAGTTTGTAAATAATTAAACTGGTAAGCAAAGTGGATAATATAATTTATTTGAAATTCATTAATTTTTCAGTGCTAAGAGAGGGGGAGACCTAAGATAAGATTTTGATACTGTGTCTTGTTGAAAACAGCCTTCTGTGAGAAAATTAGTGGGAGGAGGGATTTAGATAATTAAAAGGAACATGTTGCAGAATTTTGAGGCTAGATTAAGGTTAATAGAAGGTTATAAATAATTTTTATTCCAATTTAATAATTAGCAAATAAATATAAATTGTTTATATATATAAATTGCTCTGTATACTAAAGACTAAAGTTTTGTAAATATAACTAACATACATTTTCTGTTGATAGAAAGAGAAAAACCTATAATTTGAAATAATCATTTGAAATTTGAGTGGTAAGATAATTTTCTATAATTTTGCTTCAAAGTATGACACTAGCATATTTCCAATATTTTTGGCCAGTGTATTAATAAAGTGAAGTTTCTTTAATTGCAGTAAAATATACATTATAAAGTTCAAGTACAAAGTGAAACTCACACAAATTGTTTCATAAAACTAAAGTATTTTTGTTAGTGTAAGAATCAAGTGAGGTGACCGTGTAATGTTGATTTAACATTCTATTTAATACAATGGACCTGTCATTACATTTATTTAATTACATTGGCTAATCCTGTAAAGAAGATAAATATCCACTATCTTTCAAGCTGTTTAGACAGCCATGGACAAAGTGAAAAGAAATCTCTTCTGGGATGATCCATGGTGTTGGCAGTCCTATCCCTCATCTGCAGATAAAGTTCTGAACACCTGGACACAGTGCACACACTCTCTCTCAGCCTGGGCAAATGTCATCCAATTTAGCGTCAGACACTTCATAGTATAATTAGATTCAATGATGTGGAGACATCTATGGCTATAGCTTTTAATAAAAAAAAAATAGATAAGTCATACTAGCAAGTACCAATCCAAATCAGAAAATCAGAGTTATCGTGTTACAAACACGTGTATATGTTCTCTACCAGGGCTTCTTTATGTGTCTACTTCTTTAAAACTATTTACAGCATACTCAGTTATCTTTTCAGTCACATTGTAAGAATATAGTAATCTGTCTGGTCTAGAAATAAAAACTTGCAGGCTAGGCAATCATAAACCAGGCCACACACTGCAGGTGAAAAATGCATATCACCTATATTCACGGATGTTACTTACAGTTCTTCACTGATTCTTCTGTGATGATTATAATGGATGGAGGTAGAGGAGAGAGCTAAGTGTAAGAATCACTGGTGAATGAGAAACAAATAAAATAAAAATGAGAACTCTTATCCCACAATTCTCTGTACCTGGGGCTGCAAAAAAAATGCTTTATGTAGCATTAACTTGTCCACATTTTCAGTGTCTTGACACATGCATCTTTGCCAGCCATCATCCAAACACACAAGAACCAATTTAATAAAGTCTGGCTAAATAAAAGGCAGATTTTCAATTATATTCTGAATGTTCCCGGAGATTGTAAACAGATGCACTAGAAGAGAAGTTCAAAGCTAATCTGTTAAAATAGATTCTCTTGGCTGAACTACTATTTTAAAAGCCTCTAGCTACTTAGTGTTTCATAATGAGAAAAATTATGAACCCATGATACATTTCTCTTTATTAAATCAATAATGCTTTAAAAAATCAACACCCATGACTTATGGAGGTGACTAATTCAATACAAGTCAGTGCCTTAAAAACCACATTAAGTATTTGTATTTTACAATTGCATATAAATTGTTGCTATTTGGCAGTGTACTCTTATTAAAAGTTCATTTGTAAAAATTTTACACTGCCATAATTTCTGCTTCTACAACCCTCAAGGGAAAACCTTTTGTGTTTCCTGGAAAAGAACATATAAGTATATAAATCACTTTTTAAAATAAATCATTTGGAAAGTACACCTTAGAAACTTGTGCATATTGATGTACTCCAATTGCAAAGCTATAAAATGCAAAATTATTGCTGTTTAGTACATCAAATTGAAAAAAGTTTTCAGTATTGTTAAAGATTATGAAGAAAAAACTTGTGGACTGAATATTTGTGGGAAAAGGAATTTACATGTGGGTTATGGGCCTTTAAAATTAATAAATAGAGACCATCAATACATTTTAATCATTCCTTCTAATTATGGAACCATGAACATTATGAATGGACTCATTCACTTTTAAGGATAACAAAGCAAATGCAGCAAAGCAAATTTTTAAAATGTTTTCTGTGGGGAAAGCATACAGGAGTTGCAGACATAAAATGATGATATTGCAAATATCACCAATATGTTTAAATAAATATATTCATAAATGAACTCGTAATGCTGCATAAGTCATTATAATCCAAAAGGTATGCATTTACAAGCCTTAAAAAAGAGGCTACATTTTCCTGGCAAATTTGAGACAATATGTGTATTAACTGTAACATTGATTATAACTGAAAGCAAAATATTGAATAAAGAAAAGTCTATGAAAACTTAGTGAAAAGGGGGGAGAGAGAGAGAGAGAGAGAGAGAGAGCGAGAGCTAATTGAACCACTATTGTGCCAGATTCTTAGGGTGAAAATTTAGTAAAGGGAAAGAAAAAAGTATAAAATCATTTAGCCTGCCTAGTTAGAAGGAATGATAATTCATTCCCACTTTAGGAAAGAGAGTTCTTTTTCCCCCTATATCTCTTTATTTTTTAAAACAAAAGAATGCCAGGTAATAATTAGAAAATAAATGATAGATTTAGAAAATCATCCTTTTGTAACTCCTCTGAAATAATTGGTTCAGGAAAGGCTCATAATTGAAAATCAAAAACTTGTTGAAAAGGTAATGAGGACTGGCTAATTGCCAGAGTATTGTAGGGAAAATTTACCTTTACAATGGAGAAATCTAGTGGTTACAACCACGCCAGGTGATTGAAGAATGCATCATTACTTAAAAAAAAAAAAAATGCATCATTAAAAGGGGAACAATTCTACCCACTCTGACATGGCATAACATGAAGAACTTCAGCATCCCCTATGAAACATCCTTGTCAAATAAGTTCAATCTGAATCTATGACAAGCCTGTGGAACTAATTTTTTTATTTATGGGAAATATTAGTGAATAGTAAAACAAGTTAGATAACAGACATCATGAGGCAAAAATTAGACAAATTCATATTGTGTGACGCTTTTTAAATACAACTAGCCTGGTCTCCTCAAAAAGCCAATATCATTGGAAAACGAAATGCATGGGAGATTATAGCAGATGCTGTCAATGTACTAACATATCCTTTCTCTTGTCAGTAGCACACATTTTGTTGCTGGTGAGTCAGACAAGGTGTGTCATGGAAGTAATGTTTTGAGGAATAGACCTCACCTAACGCTTGAATAGTATTTGTTATAAATACTCCAGCCCTCTCGTCCTTCTGGGTGAGCAGTAGAGAATATATCTGAGGTGTGTGTTCCACTTTATCTTCTAGAATTTTCCTGGAGGGATTAAGTTCCAGTCACTGACAGTGGAAGCTGACTTGGCAATGCACCATTTATTTCTTCCTTTTATTCCAATCTTACTTCCTCACTCCCTAGTACCTTTTTAATAAATTGCTTAAGTATGGATCCTCATCTGGTCTACTTCTGGGAGAACTAAGTCAAGACAGGGACTTTTTCTTGATCAAAATTGGACCAACTAAGGTAATGACCAAATGCATGAACTTTATTTGGATGCTGGATTTAAAAAATGTCAAGAGATATATCAGGAATTTCAGGGAATTCATTTTAATTTTTATTTGATAACAGTATTGTGGTTATGAAAGAAATCATCCTATTCTTAAGAGATACTTGCTGACGTGCTTAAGGATGATAGGTCATGATATCCACAATAAATTAAAAAATCATATAGATGTACAAAATCACACAACTCATGTGCATTAGATAAATTATGCAAATATAGCAAAATAATAATATTTGATATTTACATTGAGAATTCTACAAAAAAATTTTCATTTAAAAAGAAAGCATGCAATAATAATTTTAATACAGATCTAGCTTGACTCACTTTAAGGAAAAATGTTATGCATCTACTCCATGTACAGCACCATGTAGGGTCCTAAGGGAAAAGAGGAGAGCAAGACAGCTAACTGCTGTTATCATGTAGTTTACAATGTATTGCGGGAGACATTCTTTTAACTACTAGTTACACACATTTAATTATTTCATTATATCTGTGATAAGGGCAATGAAAGAGAAGCAGAGTGTTAAGGTAACATAAATGGGGAAGGGCTGGATTTATCAGTGGAATTAGGGGAGATTTCTCTGTAGAGTCAACATCAAAGCTGAGACCTGAGGAAGTCTAGAAACTAGCTAGATGTGTGTCTGTGTGTGTGTGTGTGTGATACCTTCTTTACCTGTGCACAGAAGAAGGTATCACTTTATTACACAGTTCTTAAATTACAAAGAAAAAAGTATTTTCAAATAACTAAAACAAGGCCAGCACTGCTGAAGTCCAGAGAAAAGCATATGGGGAAAAGTGCAAGAAAAGTCTCATGAGAAGCGCAGGGCACACTCAGATCATAGATCAATGAGCGTTTCTTAAGCCATGCTGCATATGACTCTAACAGCTGTGTGAAAAAGGCAAGAAGGCTAAATGAAATTTAGAATCTGTATTAGATCCTGGAACAGAAAAACAGCATTAGTACAAAAACAGGGAAAACTGAATAAAGTCTATCTCTTAGCTAATAGTATAGTATCAGTGTTTTTGTTTTTCATTTTAAAAATCATTTATTGAAGTATATCATTTATACACGAACACGCATAAACAATAAGTGCATACTAGAAGTTGTGAAATTACAAAACAAACATGCATAACATTACACAGGGCTCTCATACATCACCCCACCCCAAATTCCTTGCATTGTTGTGAAACATTTGTAACAAATAATCAGAGCATAGTCAAAGTATTACTACTAATTATAGTCTGTATCTTACGTTTAGTTTATATTTCCCCCAATCCCCCCTATTTTTTTTTGTTTAAAAGCCATATAATTTAAAGCGTACAATCAGTGGCATTTGGTATAATCACCGAGTTGCACAGTCATCACTTCAATCAATGCTAGAGCATTTTCATTACTCAAAAAAAAAAAAGAGAGAGAACAACAACAACAAAAAACCACTATCATACCTATATGTTAGTGCTACTAAATACAAGTCCTATGATGTGCTTTCTATTTATTTCCAAATATTTACAAACAAATTTTTACCAATTCTGCACAGGTTACACTTCAGCTTTCCATTCTCTAACCACGTTCTATTTTCTGATGATAAATATTCTAACTATTAATTCCATGAGTTTACTCATAGTTAGTTCATAATTGTAAAGTCATACAATATTTGTTCTTTTATGTCTGGCTTGCTTCACTCAGCAGAATGTCCTCCAGGTTAATCCACATTGTCATATGCTTTACGACTTCATTTCTTCTTACAGCTGAATAATATTCCTTCATGTGTATACATCACAATTTGTTTATCCATTTGTCAGTTGATGGACACCTGGGTTGTTTCCCTCTTTTGGCAATTGTGAATAATGTCGCTATGAACATTGATGTGCAGAAGTCTATTTTTGTCACTGATCTCAGTTCTTTTGGGTATATACCTAGTAGTGGTATTGGTGGGTTACATGGTAGTCTATATCTAACTTCCTTAGGAACTGCTGAACAGGCTTCCAGAGTTGCTGTGCCATTCTACATTCTACATTTCTACCAACAGTGAATAAGCATTCCTATCTCTCCACATCCTCTCCAACACTTGGAGTTTTCTGTTTTGTTAATAGTAGCCATTCTACTAGGTGTGAAATGATATCTCATTGTAGTTTTGATTTGCATTTCCCTAATAGCCAGTGATGTTGAATATTTTTCACGTGTTTTTTCAACATTTGTATTTCTTCATTAGAAAAATGTCTATTTAGATCTTTTGACCATATTTTAATCAGATCATTTGTCTTTTTATTATTTATTTATAGCATCTCTTTATATTTCATGTATATTATACCCTTGTCAGATGCATCATTTCCAAATATTTCCTCCATTGAGAAGGTTACCCTCTTCAAAAAGTCCTATGAGGTACAGAAGTGGTTAATTTTGAGGAGGATCCGTTTATCTACTTTTTCTTTTGTTGCTTGTGCTTTGGTTGTAAGTTTTAAAAGACCCCCTCCTACTACAAGTTCTTATAAATGTTTCCTCATGTTTTCTTCTAGAAGTCTTATGGTCCTGGCTTTTTGACCCATTTTGAGTTGATTCTTGTATAGGGAGTGAGATAAGAGTCCTCTTTCATTCTTTTGTTTATGGATAGCCAGTTCTCCCAGCACCATTTGTTGAAGAGACTGTTCTGTCCTAGAAAATTGGACTTGGTAGGCTTATCAAAAAACAGTTGACCATAGAGATGAGGGTCAATTTCTGAACTCTCAATTCAATTTCATTGATCAATGTGTCTATCTTTATGCCAATACCATGCAGTTTTGACCACTGTAGCTTTATAATACATTTCAAGGTCATGAAGCTTGAGCATCTTTTTTAGGATGCTTTTGGCTATTTGGGACCCCCTTCCCTTGCAAATAAATTTGCTAATTGACGTTTCTATTTCTGTAAAGTAGGCTGTTGGAATTTTTATTGGTAGTGCATTGAATCTATAAATCAATTTTGGTAGAACTGATATCTTCATGATGTTTAGTCTTTCAATCAATGAATATGGAATATCTTCCATTTGTTTAGGTCTTCTTTGATTTTGTTTAGCAATGTTTGTTTTTTGTTTTTTGTTTCTTCCTTCCTTCCTTTGTCCATCCCTCCCTCTCTTTCTTTCTTTCTTTAGATTAGGGGGCCTGAGTAGTTTCATAGGCAGAGAAGAAGCAAGAATGTTCTTTACTCAAAAATAGCTGATATTCCATTCTGCCTCCGTAGAAGCAGGGCAGAACTCCTGGACAAAATGCTGCTGCTTTGAAATAAAGAGAGCAGAAGCACTGCAAATAACCCTTCCAAATCTTCCTTTGTCGGCTGCCTTTAATTCACATGTAAATAGATAGCATAGTCCTCTATAATTATAATACGGAAATATCTCTGAACAAAACAGATAACGTTTTTGGCAAATGCCTGGGAAAGAGCGGTGTCAGTCGAGCCATCCGAGGGTTGAAGCAGCAGCGTCAGCGCAGCCAGGCTGTGCTCAGTGTTTGGGGACAGAGGTAAATATCCGCAATCCGTGCATCCCTTAGATTTCTTCTTTTAATGCCTGATTCACCATCTGGTGCTGCTGGACGGTTCTCTTCTCCTTAAATTCTTCCGATTCAATTTTGATTTCATACATTGCCCCACAGCCTCCTGAAATGGCGGTGACTTTGATGGTTGTAGATCGAGGGAACTTTTCTTTGAGAATCTGGGTCACTTTGAGCTCCCCCTCAGTCTGGGAGGCAAACATCCGATGCCCGGAGTGGAGAAGAGGAAGCCCGCGGATCCGGCTGAGCAGAGGCTCTGCCGCCGCAGGGCCCCACGCCAGGATGCCTGGCCAACGGCGGCCCACCGCCCGAGTGTTTAGCACTGTTTTGTAGTTTTCTGAATACAGATCTTTTACATTCCTGGTTAAATTAATTCCTAGGTATTTGAGTCTTTTTCTTGCTATTGCAAATGGATTTTTTTCCCCTTGATTTCCTCCTCAGTTTGCTCATTACTAGTGTGTAGAAACACTATTGATTTTTGCATGTTGATCTTGTATCCTGACACTTTGCTGAACTCATTTACTAGCTCTACTAGCTTTGCTGTAGATATTTTGGGATCTTCTAAATATAGGATCATGTCATCTGTTTATAGTGAGACTTTTACGTCCTCTTTTCCTATTTGGATGCTTTTTATTTTATTTTTCCTTATCTAATTGTGCTAGCTAGAATGTTTAGCACAATGTTGAATAACAGTGGTGACAGTGGGCATCCTTGTCTTGTTCCTAATGTGAGAGGGAAAATTTTCAACTTCTCTCTATGAGTACGATGTTGGCTGTGGGATTTTCATGTAGGCCCTTTATTATGTTGAGGAACTTTCTTATTATACTTATGTTTTGAAGGGTTTTTATCAAGAAAGGATGCTGAATTTTGTCAAATGCCTTTTTGGCAACTGTTTAGATGATTATGTGGTTTTCTCTCCTTCGATTTGTTAATGTGGTATATTACATCAATTGATTTTCTTATGTTGAAACACCCTGCATACTTGTGATAAAACCCACTTGGTTGGGATGTATAATTGTTTTCATATGCTGTTGGACTTCATTTGCAAGCATTTTGTTGAGAATTTATACATCTACATTCATTAGAGACATTGGTCAGTAATTTATTTTTCTTGTAATATCTTTGTCTGGCTTTGGTATTAGGTTGATGTTGGCT
>JAQZBX010004622.1:0-59434 GCA_029593785.1 Cabassous unicinctus | reverse complement strand
CTTTATATATGCAGGATATTAGGCTCCTATCAGATATATTGTTGCCAAATATTTTCTCTCATTGGGTAGGCTGCCTTTTTATTTTCTGAATAATGTCCTTAGAAGTGCAAAAGGTTTTAATTTTGAGGAGATCCCATTTACCTATTTTTTCTTTTGCTGCTTGTGCTTTGGGTGTGAAGTTCATTTAACCATTTCCTATTACAAGGTCCTGTAAATGCTTCCTTATATTATCTTCCAAGGTCTTTGTGGTCTTGGCTCTTATATTGAGATCTTTGATCCATCTTGAATTGATTTTTATATAAGACATGATATGATGTTCCTCTCTTATTCTTTTGGATGTGGATATCCAATTCTCCAAGGACCACATGTTGAAAAGGCCCTTCTCTCCCAACTGAGTGGGATTGGTGATCTTGTTGAATATCAGATGACTGTATATGAGAAGGTCCTTATCAGAACTCTCAATTTCGTTCCATTGGTCAGTAAGGCTATCTTTGTGCCAATACAATGCAGTTTTGAACACTGTAGCTTTGCAGTATGTTTAAGGTCAGGTGGTGTGACACCTACAACTTCATTTTTCTTTTTCAATATGTCTTTGGCAATTTGAGGACCCTTACCATTCCAAATAAATTTTGTAGATAGTTTTTCCAGTTCATTAAAAAATACAGTGCTCATTTTTATTGGGATTGCATTATATCTGTAGATTAGTTTGGGTAGGATAGACATCTTGATGAAGTTTAGTCTTCCTATCCATGAACAGGGAATATTCTTCCATTTATTTAAGTCTTCTTTGATTTCCTTTAACAGTGTTGTGTTGTTTTCTGTATATAAGTCCTTTACATCTTCAGTTAAATTTATTCCTACGTATGTGATTATTTTAATTACTATTGTAAATGGTATTTTTTTCTTGATTTCTTCCTCAGACTGCTTTTTATTGGAGTACAGAAATGTTACTGATTTTTAGCATTGATTTTAGCTTGTGAATTTACTGAACTCCTTTATCAATTCTACAAGCTTTATTGTAGATTTCTCAGGGCATTCTTTGTATAGGATCATGTCATCTGCAAATAGTGAAATTTTTAATTCATCTTTTCCAATTTGGATGGCTTTTATATCTTTTTCTTGCCTCAGTGCTCAAGCAAGTACTTCTTAGACAACGTTAAATAGGAGTGGTGATAGTGGGCATCCTTGTCTTTTTCCCGATCTCTGAGGGAAAGTTTTAGGATTTCACTAGTGAAGATTTGTTAGCGTTGGGTTTTTCATATATATCCTTTATCATGTTCAGAAACTTTCCTTCTATTCCTATCTTTTGCAGTGGTTTTATCAGGAAAGAGTGCTGTATTTTGTCGAATGCTTTTCTGTATCTATAGAGAACATCATAGAATTTTTTCTTTCAATATGTTTATGTGGTGTATTACATTAATTGATTTTCTTATGTTGAACCATCCTTGCATACCCGGGATGAAACCCACTTGGTCATGGTGCATAATTCTTTTGATATGTTGTTGTATGTGTTTAGCAAGTATTTTGTTGAGGATTTTAACATCTACGTTTATTAGAGACATTGGTCTGTAATTTTCCTTTCTTGTTGTATCTTTGTTTGGCTTTGGTATTAGGGTAATGTTGGCATCATAGAATGAGTTAGGCAGTGTTTCTTCTACTTCTATTTTTTGGAAGAGCTTAAGCAGGATTGGTGTTAGCTCTTTCTGGAATATTTTTTCGAATACACTTGTGAAGCCATCTGTTCTTGGGCTCTTCTTAGTTGGTAGATTTTTAATGAGTGAGTCTATCTCTTTACTTGTAATTGAACTGTTGAGTTTATCCATTTCTTCTTTCATCAATGAAGGCTGCTTGTGAGTTTTCAGGAATTTGTCCATTTCCTCTAAATTATCATTCTTGTTGGCATATAATTTCTCAAAGTATCCTCTCATGATACTCTTTATTTTGGTGGTGTCAGTAGTGATATGCCCTTCCTTTTCCTTATTTTGTGTATTTTCATCTGCTCTCTCTTTTTCTTTGTTAGTCTGGCTAAAGGCTTGTCAATTTTATTGATCTTCTCGAAGAACAAGCTTTTGGTTTTGTTTATTACTTCTAGGGATTTCTTATTTTCTAAGTCCTTTAGTGTGCTCTAATCTTTTTTTTTTCCTACTTTATACTTCCTTAGGGGTTAGTTTGTTATTGTTTTTCCAATTCCTCTAGGTGTGCAGTTATGTCTTCAATTTTAGCTCTTTCTTCTTTTACAATATATGGATTTATGGCTATGAATTTCCTTCTCAGTACAGCTTTGCCTGCATCCCAAAGGTTTTGATATACTGTGCTGTCATTTTCCTTCGATTTCAGGTAGTTACTGATTTCTTTTGAGATTTCCTCCTTGACCCACTGTTTGTCTAAGAATGCATTTTATAACTGTCATATCTTTGAGCCTAATCTGGTTCTCTGGCCCTAAGTGATTTCCAAATTCATTCCATTGAGCTCAGATAATTTACTTTGTATAATCTCAATATTTCTGAATTCACTAAGTGTTGTTCTGTGGCCTAACATGTGCTGTATCTTGGAGTATGATCCATGTGCAGTCGGAAAGAATGTATATTCTGCTGTATTTGGGGGTAGTGTTCTGTATATGTCTATTAGGTCCAGAACCTCTAACATTTTATTCAGAATCTTTTTTTATTTATTGATTCTCTGTCAAGATGTTCTGTCTAATGGTGATAATGGTTTATTAGATTCTCCCACTATAATTGTAGGGGCATTTGTATCTCTACTTAGTATTTCCAGTGATTGCCTTATGTATTTTGAGGTGCCCTGATTAGGTGCATAAATGTTTATGATTGTTTTTTCTTCTTTAAAGATTACCCTTTTTACTATTATATATTGTTCATCTTTGTCTCTTACAAGAGTTTTGCATTTAAAGTCTATTTTCTCTTATATTAGGATAGCTTTTCCAACTTTTTTTTAATTTCTTGTTTGCTTGTAAAATTGTTTTCTAGCCATTCACTTTCAGCCTCCTTGAATCCCTGGGTCTAAGGTGGGTTTCTTGTACACAAAATATAGATGGGTCATATTTCCTTATCCATTCTGCCAATCTGTGTCTCTTGACTAGTGAGTTTATTCCATTAACATTCAGTGTTAACTCTCAAGGAATGTCTTACATCAGTCATATTTTTTTGAGCTTATGTAGGTCACATGTTGTTTTTATTTCTTTTTGTCTTTTTAGTTGTTCTTAAACTCTTCTACAACTTTCCCTCTCCTGTTTTTTCTTTTCAACATGTACAACTTTCTTTAGCATTGTTTGAAGGGCAGGTTTCTTATTGGCATACTCTCTTCAATTCTATTTATCTTTGACTATTTTGAACCCTCCATCATTTTTGAATGCCAGCTTTCCTGGACAGAGAATTCATTGCTGGAATGTATTTTTCTTTGAATTCCTTGACTATGGCATACCACTGTCTTCTTGCCTCCATGGTTTCAGATGAGAAATCAGCACTTAATCTTATTGAGCTTCCTTTACATATAATGGTTCACTTTTCTCTTGCTGCCTTAAGTATTTTCTCTTTGTCTTGAGCTTTGGACATTTTGATAAGTATATGTCTTGGAGTAGGCCTGTTGGGAAATTTACTCTTTGGAGTGCACTGAGCTTCCTGGACTAGTACATTCATCTCCTCCTATAGGGTTGAGAAATTTTCAGTCTTTATTTCCTTCAACACTCCTTCTGTTCCCTTTCCCTTCTCTTCTCCTTCTCAGATGCCTATAATGTATATGTTTGTGCATTTTGTGTTGTGGGTTAAATCTCTAAGTCCCTACTGGATTTTTTTTCTATTTTTTTATCTATCTGTTCTACCATCTGTTTGATTTCAGAAGTACTGTCTTCCACATCACTCATTCTTACTTCTGCCTGTTCAAAATTGCTGTTATGTGATTCCAGCCTTTTTTTTAATTCCTTGGATTTTCATTCATCACCATCATATCTGTTATGTTTTTATGTATGTTTACAATTTCTTCAGTATGTTCTCCCAGGGTCTTCTAAATATCCTTAATCTCTTTCTTCACTTCATTAAGTTCCTCCATAGTATTTGGTTGGACTGATTTGATTTGTTCTTCGATGTCATACATCTCTTCCTGTTTTTTAGTTTGTTCATTGGAGTGGTCCATGTCTTCCTGTTTCTCAGTATGGTTTGTAATTTTTTGTTGTCCTCTGGTCATCATTTTATCTTGATGGGTTTATAAAGTTGATTTGCTTCTCTCTCTGCTGTAGAGGTTTATTTAGCTGGTGATTTGGTGTGTGTAAGTTTTCTCTTTGACACTTTGTTCTTCTTGTTCTATTTCCTTGCTGTTTTCTATCTTCCCTTGAAGGAAAATGATTAGGGCTAGAGAAATCAAAAGAGGTAAGAAAATAAAAAAGATTACAGTAATAATAATAAAAGTTAGAAGAGGGGCTGTATGAGATTTAGTAAAATGAATATTGAACTCATGTAAGCAGTGTAGAGTAATAGGGGAGAAAAAGTGAATTATCTGCAACAGAATGTGAAATCAAATAGAGAAAAAATATAGAATGATTTATAAGTACAGAATGATGAGGAGAGAGAGAACGAGTAAAGACTGAAAGAAAAAAAAATTAAGATAAAGAAAACAGAATCGACAAGATAGAAATTGAAACCAGTAGAGTTGAGAACTAATGAAAAAAGGTGGAATGTAAGAACCACAACAGAAAGCAGAAGATAGAAAGATGAAGGAAGTAAAATTGTTAGCATTGGTAGACAAAATCAATATACACAAAAAATGGGAAATCAAGGAAAAGAAGCACAGGAAAGAATAAACAAACTAGCAGCACCTAATTTAACAAAAAGTGGGGGGGTAGGAAAGAGGAAAGAAAAGCAAGAAACATACAACCAAACAACCAAACAACCAAAAAAAAACACGCAAGCAAGTGGTCAAACAAAGCTAAGGAGGAACAGTGTTCCCTCTTGGGCTCTGTGGAGCCTCTCAATCTGCCTGTGCTCATCAATCAATTACTCTGGTGGCTTCTCTCTGCAGGTTTTGAGGCAGATTTTAGTGAGTAAACTAAGTTAAAATTTTTTTTAGGTAACTTTTTTTTTTTTTGGAGTTGTAAGGGACCTAAAAGAAGTTAGTACAAAAATTATGTCTATGTTTTCCCTGTCTTATAGGTGTCAGCTGGATGTTAGATATCCCGGTGAATCACTACTCTTAAAGGAGCTGGGAATCATACTAGGGACCTCATATATTCAAGGCAGAAATTCCTCCACTGAGCTAACTTACTAATTGGGTCAGTTAGCTCTTCAGAAAGCTATTTAGTCACTTTCCCCTGGGAAGGTTTTACTCTCTTGTGACAGCAGGATTCACCAGACTGTATGAGCAGATCTCCCCTCCCCTCTCCTGTTCAGTTTGAGTTCCCTTATGAAATTCAAATGGGACCCTGATGTCTGAGTTCACCTCACTGAGATGGTTTCCAAGCCTCTTCTAGACCACCCCCTCCTCCCAGGGCACCCTAGATAGGCTTGTGGAAACTTATTAAGCACTCCCCATTTTCTGCCTCCCTTAGAGGAGTTGAAATTCTGATAGTCCTCAGTGAGGAACTATTAAATTGGCTGAGTCCACCCTCTCTCAAGCCAAGCCTCTGTAACACAGGGTGGTTAGGTAAATCAGGCTTCCTCAGCAGATTTGCCTCCACCCGCATCCTGGTGCCACTTAAAGCTGGCTGGTGTGCTCCCCAAAGCTCTAAGGGTGTCCAGACAACCACGTTTGCTGCACCAAAATGATTTACAAGCCTCTTCTAAACCACCCTCTCCTCCCAGGGGACCCTAAATAAGCTTGTGGAAACTTATTAAGTACTTTCCATTGCCTGACTCCCTTAAGGGAGTTGAAATTCTGATATTCCTCAGTGTGGAACTCTATAATTTACTGAGTCCACCCTCTCACAAGCCAAGCCTCTGTATTCCAGGGCAGTTAGGTAAATCAGGGTTCTCAGCAGATTCACCTCTCCCCTCTGCCTAGTGCCATCTCGAGCTGGCTGGTGTGCTACCCAAAGCTCTAAGGGAGTCCATACAACCAAACCTACAGGAAGGAAACCCCTCTCTGCCCTTTGCCAGAACCCTCCCACTCTCGGAGAATGCTCCCTCTTGCTGGGTTGCTGGAGTGATTTGGGGCTCACCCTGGCTCTTTGTCAGAGGGTGAGGTTTAGCTGTCTGCATCTATGATTTCCAGGGGGCTAAAAATTCATGGTTTTTTCTTGGGAAATCCATCTCCCTTTCCAGCTCCCTTCAGTTCGATGTCCTAAAGGCTCTTGCTCTGTTGGGTCCCAGAACAGTCCATTTGGGCAGGATCCTGTCCCCAATCAGCTCTCCTTTGCAAGGAGGTGGTGAGTGCCCACCTAAACCAATGCCATCTTGCCTTTGTCCTGTCTGAATACATTTAAAGAATAGGATTGGAGAAAATGCTTTGGAGAGCTAAGTGTCAGTATAGAGGACATGAGGAAATCAGGGATTATTAAGTGAAGTGATTGCACCTAATAGTGTTGAAGATGTTAAAATACTTAGGAATGATCAGTTTAAGCCTTAAATCAAACATGTGGAACCTGCCATAACAATGCTATTTACCAGTTGAATTAACTTCCTAAGCAAGTCTCTTAATGAAACTTAGGACATGGACTGGGAAAAGGTGCAGCATTAGAGTCAGAAAGGAAATATCTAAGAGAATGCCTGAAGACTGTAATTACCCTGAATCCCAAAATCCAGCAAATCCCTCTTGTCAGATGAGACACTCCCTCTGGGCCTGAATGATGAGGCTCTTCTTTCCTTCCTGGAAATCTCTGAAGAAGTAATCTTGCAAAGGAAAGCCATCTATTATATCTTACCAGGACTACCTCATTATATTCATGTTGAAAATGAGAATCAGATCCAAGTATCCCCTTTAAAGCATGTTGGTTACAAGAGGAAGAGAATATTTAGCCTACAAACGTACTAACTACCCAAATAAAACAAACAGAAAAGTGAATTCACATTATGTGGTTATTGAATGGCCTGTAGGGATCCTAGACTGTGGAGGAAAGCACATATATGGGACTAAACGTCTTGATATTGATGCATTTATCAGAGTCTGAGCTCCACATGCCAGTTCACACCACTGAAAATATTTCTTACCACTGGGATAATTGCCCGGAAAATAGCCTTACTCATGGTCATATCAAATGGCATTAGTATTCCATGTTGTATTCATTTCCTAATGTTACTGTATCAAATCATCACATGCTTGGTGAATAAAACAACACAAATTTATTGTCTTGATATTATGAATATCAGAGGTCCATTGAATTCAGGTATGGGGGTCTCTCAGGCATAAATCAGCTTGTCGTTTAATAACAGGTTTAGATTTTTTTGTATCAACGAGCAAAATAAATTTCTATAAAATAATAATATCTGTCTTAATGAAATTGATATTTTATTACTAAGGTTTATTTTGTCAGGAAACCTAATTTTCTTATTAGATTTATTTGGTTAGTATTTGTTATATAATTTCATTTCCTTTTATATTATTAAATATTATCTATCTCTCTATATTAGATGTATCTATTTGAATAGCATACATTTAGAATTGTTTAATTAGGTTTATCAAACTTTTCTGAAGTTGTATTTTATTCAATTTACATTTATAAATGGTGAGATGGTTTGTTTATATCTAGAATTACATGCTATTATTTGTAGAGTAAATAGTTCATATTAAGTATAACAACCATGATGAATAGTTGGCTATAAATATTATGGATCAATTTTACAATAAAGTTCCTACATATATCAGTTTTAGTCTACTTAAACATGTATAATATATAAGAAATATTGCCTACCTAAAATGATTGCTGGTATCCATATATGCAAATAATTTGTTTTTAAAATTTCTTTCACTTTTTTATTATATGCCAGCAGTATACTTTTGAAATTTTTGTTACATTTTACCTTTATGTGACATGCAGATAATGTTTTATTAGTTGTTTATTTAATGTTGTTAAGAAACTGCTTTTAGTAAATAATAAGAAAATGATTAAGAATATGTTTAAGTAAAATAGGTGACTAGAAAGAAGCATTGTGTAAATTTCTTAGAACAATCTTGATATTTCAAAACTACAAATATTTCAGGGTAAATTATCAGAAGATGGAAAGGATTTTTGCAACATATAACAAAGAGTATGCATTTAATATCAAATTACACTCAAAGAAGATTTTCTAATTACATAGTAATAACTTTTCATTCCCACATTTTTTTTTATTTTTAAAAGAGCTTTAGATTACATAAATGTTAAACAAAAAATATAGGGGATTCCCATATACCCCACTCGCTCCTCCTCCCACAATTTCCTTCATTAACAAATTCTTTCATTAGTATAGTACATTTGTTACAATTGATGAAAACATATTGAATCACTGCTACTACCCATAGTCTATAGTTTACATTACGGTTTACACTTGCACCTCAAAATTTTATGGCGTGGTGTAAAGTGGAAGTATACATTTTGACAAAATGCATAATGGATTTTATCTTTCAGTGCAATATCATGCAGAACATCTCCAACATCCCCCAAATGCCTCATGTTACAACTTTTCTTCTGTCTCCCTCCCCTCAGAACCTCTGGTGACCCCTGTCTTTATATCAATGTTACAAGTTCTTCCTTTACTAGAATAATAAGCCTTCTTTGGTCTATACTTGCATTCCTTCCTTATGTATGTTCATTCCTTGATGTTGAGGACTTTGGGATGGTGATGCCCACTCTGCTTACCACTGAGTGGGGACTTAGATCCCATAGGGAAGATGAATGGAACTGTCTTGTTTGAAGATGTATATGTTCTCTGGTTTTTGATATGGTCTTTGTCCATCATCCTTTTGTTAGTTATCCTGGGTGAGTCTGATGAACTTGAGATTAAGTGTTGGGTGCAACTCTGCTGAGATTCAGGGCTCAGCCAGCATATGAAGAGCTGGAAGATATAAATCTCTGGGACATAAATTTAATGACTAAAATGCTAATCATATGTTCAATAAATTGGGCAGAAAACAATGTGTAAGAAAATTATAAATGAATCTAATTCTAATACATTGAGGACATGGGTTATCATATATAACAAGGTAAGGCCCAAAAATGGGATGCCAATTTTCTGGGGTTGTCTGTCCTGCCTAAAGTGTCTAGATGTCTCTAGATCCCTCAGGTGCACCCCTGTTTGAGGCACTGTTTACTGTGGCATTCAATGAGATCATCATTAAATGTGCATACGCATAACCACTGGAATGAACTTTTCACTCACTTTGAAATATCTTAGCCATAAAAACTCATTTGTATTTAATATTTTCCCCTTTCATTCTAGGTCTTTCTTCAAATGCATAACCAGTTGGCACTGGGTAATAATCCCTTGGTGCCAGGGAGGCTCATCCTTGGGAGTCATGACCCAGGGGAAGGTAGTGTCATGTCAAGGGGAAGGCAGTGAATTTATATGCTGAGTTTGGCTAAGAGAGTGATTACATTTGAGCACCAAGGATGTTTTCAGGAGGTAACTCTTAGTTCATATGTATTACTAGGTTAGTTTCAATTTCACAAGAATAAGGTTCATAAGTACAAGAATCAATATCAAAGGGCTGGTGTATTGATCTTTCCTCCTTTGATAGGTATTGAGCATATACTCTAGATACTCATGCCACTCTATTAGAGAATGTAGCTGGATTCTTCAGAAAGGAATTGAATATTCCATTGGTTTTTCTGTGCATCTCCACCCACCAAGACAACAGCTCTTGACCATAAAAACACATTCATATTCCATAGAAGCATGCTGTAGGTGCCCTCTCCACACATCCCCTCAACACTTATACACCACATTGGCAGTCTTACCTTGCCAGAGTTTTAAATTTTATGCAACCTAAATCTTCCTCAAAACAAAGTCAACAAAATTAATAATAATTAAATTAAAATATTATAAAATAAGTACAAAATGAAAAAAAAAATTAAAGTATAATTTTTGGCATTGTGTCTTTCATTACCATAAGATCTGTTGTATTTTATGTATATATACTATTTCTTTTGTATGTTCCCCCAGTGTCTAATATTTTTTCACTTTTTTTTCCAAAAATCTAAAGTTATAGAAAAGTCACATAGAAACTATATTCCATGTTTAGTATCAATTCTTCAATAAGTGTTCAACAAATGTAAAAAATAAACCACACTAATTAAAGGTGTTATTAATGGGGGAAATTTGGGGAGGGAGCGGATAGGTTATATGGGAATCCCCTCTACATATGATGTAAAATTTATGTAATGTAAAGCTTCTTTAAAAATTAAAAAAATTAAAAAATTAAAAAAACAAAATATAGGGGGCTCCCATATGCCCCTATCCCTCCCCACATTCTCCCAGCCAATAAAATCCTACATGAATTTGCTTCATTTTTTACAATTGATAAACAAATATCAAAGTGTTGGTACTAACAATGGTCAATGGTTTACATTATGGTTTACCTTTTGCACTGTGTACTTTTATAGGTTCTGACAAAATGTATAATGGCCTGTATGAGGAAAATGGCAATAAAATATTTGGCTTGCATAGTCACTGGCTGCAAACTCACTAGGCCCATGGCTGAGAATTCCCACTGCTGGTTTCTGTTCTGAGGACTTCTAAAATGTTTATGCTGGTATTGCTTGAACAGGGAATTTAAAGCCCTGAATTCATCCTTTTGTTCCTCCACTGTCTCTAGGACATTAGAATCACCAAACCAATCTCACTGCATTTGTGAATTTCACACAAATGAAATATCTGTTCAACAGAAACTTTCTGCTTATAAGTCTTTGATTAGGAGTATCCAATAGTGATATTTTGCATAGCTATATTGACACATCACATCATGGACTGCCAGAGTAATCTTTACCACTGGAAACAGAGTTGTTTTAATTTGAACAGGTTAAGAACAAATTCCAAAAGCCCCAGGACCAATTTAAGAAATTCACCCTACAGTTTAAGTTCTTCTGCTGATGTCAAAATTGGTACTAGTCAGAATTCTACAGAGAAATAGAAGCAACAACATATATGTATGTGTGTAATTGTATGTGTATATATGTATGTAGGTGTTTGTGTATATATAATATATATACACATGTATAGGATTTATTATATCTATGATTTGTTAAGAGGAACTGGCTCAGGAGGATGGAGGTCCCTGTATTAGTTATATTGATGTCTTGAGTATGAATTCCTTAGTTTGCAAACTCAGGACACAGTGGCAGGTGTAGTCTTGAGACAGAATTCCATCCTCCTGGAATGCTTAATTTTATTCATTTAATGTATCCAACCAACTGCATAAGGTACACCTACATTATCCAGAGTAATCTGCTTTCTTTAAAGCAAACCAATTGTAGATTTCAATCCATTTATAAAATAGCTTCCCAGTAACATCTATGCCATTATTTGAAAGAAAAATTGGGCACTATAACACAGTCAAGTTGATATGTAAAACCTAACATCATATCAATCTGATGGTTGCCAGTCTGTTGCCTCTAATGCTGGTGAATATAGCTATATGTGGATATAAATGCTTTGTATCATACAACATTGTAGGTCATCCAGATCTGAGAAATTTACAAAATGGGGTAAAACAAAGGCTGGCACCTAAGTCAGGTCAGCTGCAGACCACATGTCAGAACAAAACACAGCTCCACAACATAGTAATAGTGTTTTTTTCATGAGCAGAAATTCTTAAATACTCTCTCTGCATAGGAAAATTGGATAGATCAGATTCAAGTCCTTGATTTTGAGAAGCTAACAAGGGAAACACTTTTTATCTTTAGGTTAAGAATATATAATACTCAAGAGAAAGTTATTTATTGTCACTGTTGTTCAATTCTTTATGCTGCTTCTATTTATTCATAATTTTTCTTTTAAAACTCTTTTTTTTCCATATACTTGGAAAAGACTTGAAATTTTGTGTGCATAACTTAAAACAGAGGACATTACTATTAAAGGAAAATCAACATATAACACAGTTGGAGTTTATAAAGCAATTAATTAATACAAATTATTTTAGTATTGTTTAAATTTTCTTAAATAGTGTTTTAGAAGTAGTTATACAGGGCTGAATTTCCTTTTTACCTACCATAATGTAAAGACTTTTTACCTACCTTAATATAAAGGACTTTTTCACTAGTTGAATCTTCAGGACTTTTCTTAGTATTTGCCCATTTTGACATTTCTGTTAGACTTGCAATATTTACATATATACATACATAGTGAGTCAGATGGAAGCTTACTTATATCAGGAATTAAAGTCACAGTTTCCTGAGTAATAAATCATGTCAGTTTTCTGATTCATACTTTCAGGATGGTATATTAAATATAAGAGTCTTAGGTATTCTGTTAAATCTTGAAGTCATAAGCTTGATGTGGTCACACATAGGAAATTCCTACATATAGAAGGTTTAGCAACACTGTGTGAAACATTTTTTTTAGGTGATTGAACTCATATGGTACTGTTTTCAATAAGATATTAGTGATGATTTATTATATCAAAGAGATTTAATGAGACTAAAAATTCCTTACTTAGCAAAGATAATACAAATTTTATACAGTTTTAAAATGGATTATTCAATTCTGTCTTGACTATGTTTGCCCACAAACAGAAATTCAACTTAAAATCTTTAAGTTTTTTTTCTAATTGTTTTATTAAAGAACTTATGAATATGCAGAACAATCATGCATAAAATACAGGACCTCCACACATCATTCACCCACCAAAACCTTGAATTGCTGTGGAACATTTTTACAATTGAGGATAGCCCTTGTTTTAATTTTCCAAAGGCTACAAAGGCAATATACCACAAATATATTGTTTTATACAGTAGGGATTTATTAACTTATAAGCTTACAGTTCCAAGGATGTGAAAGTGTCCAAATCAAGGCATCATCAGGAGATGCTTACTCCCTGAGCTGCAGCTTTGGTGATCAGGTACATAGTGATTTCTGCTCAGCTTTCAGCTCTCCTGCAGGCCTCATTGCTTTCATTTTCTGGTTTCAGTGACTCCTTTCTGTATCTATGTTCCATTGATTTCATCTTCTGCCTCCCAGGGCCTTCTCACTCAGATTCTGGGTGTTTCTCTTTCTGCTGCTGTTTTCTATGTCTCTGTAGCCTCCTATTTCCCATTTATAAAGGACTCCAGCAGACGTAAAAAGACCCAACCTGGGCTACACCTCACTGAAGCCATCCAATCAAATATCCCTCACCTGAATCCAATCCAATCAAAGGGTTATTACCCCAGAGGAATGGACCAATTTAAGAATGTAATTTTCTGGCATCCAGAAACAGCTTACCCTACCACAGCTTTTTTTTTTTTAAATAATTGTCTGCTCTTTAAAGGGCAGACAAGGTAAGGAGTTTGGTACCCTGTCTGTGGGCCTTAATTTGGAATTTATGTTCCCCAGTGTAACAAAGTTAGACTCATTTATAGTTTCCCTACACATGGCTCTTCTGTCATTTTTATTAAATCTATAATTTGCACTATGCTTATTAAATTTATGTCCCAGAGACTTAAATCTTTTTTCTGTTTATGTGCCAGTTAAGTCTTGAATTTCAGAAGAGTTGCAACATGTACTCTCCACTTCATTGGAATTACCTATGACAACTACCAATGAAATGATGATGGACAATGCTCAACAAAAGAAACAGAGGGTGTCTTCAACTGTAAGCAAGGTAGTTCCATCCATCTGACCCATGGGATCTAAGCCCCTCCTCAAATAGAAACAGATTATAGACATCGCCATCCCCAAATCCTCAAGATTGGGGTATGAACAATGGATTAAATTAGACTTATTATTATTCTATTAATGACTTATTACTATTCTAGGAATGGAAGAACTTTTATCATTGATATAATGGCAGTGGCTAGAGAGGTTCTGAGGGAGAGAGAAGAATAGGTGTAACATGGGGGCATTTTAGGGACATTGTAACTGTCCTGAAAGACATTGCAATGATGGATACAGGCCATTATGAATTTTGTCATAACCTATAAAATAGTATGGAGCAGAGTGTAAACTATAATGTAAAATATAGTCCATGGTTAGTAGCAATGCTTGAATATGTTTTCATCAATTGTAACAAATGTACCACACTAATGAGAGATGTTGTTAATGTGGGAAAGTGTGGGAGTGCGAGGGAGTGGGGATAGGAGGATCTCCTATATTTTTTTATTTAACATTCATGCAATCTAAAGCTTCTTTAAAAATAAAAAAAACTAAAAATCAATTATTTGTTACAATTGATGAAAGATTATTAAAATAGTACTATTGACTATAGTTCATAGTTTACATGAGGTGTACTTTTCCCCATATACCACCCTATTATTAACACCTTGTATTAGTGCTGTGCATTTTGTTATATACATGAGAAAATATTCTTATACTTGTACTATGAACCGTGGTCCATCATCTGCAATAAGGTTCCCTGTGTTGCTCAGTCTTATGTTTAACCTTTAAATTTTAATCTAATAGCATATATGACCTAACATATCCCCTTTTAACCACATTCACCAATGTAATTCAGTGCTCTTAATTATACTCACAATAATGTGCTAGCATCACCATCATCCATTTTCAATCCATTGCAATCATCCTATATACAAATGCTGTACAAATTAAGCACCAACTCCTCCTCATTTTCTAACCCCAGTATATCACCTGGTAACTTATATTAAACAAATTTTGCTTATTTATTTGCTTATTATAATTACCTCATATCAGAAAGATTGTGCAATGTTTGTCCTTTTGTGCCTGGCTCATTTCACACAACAAAATGTATTCAGGGTACATCTATATTGTCACATGGATCAGGAATTCTTTATAATAAGAAATATTCTATTTTATGTGTAGACCATATTTTATCTAGTCATCTGTTGATAGACACTTTGGTTGTTTCCATCTTTTGGCAATTGTGAATGATACTTCTATAAACATTGGTGTGAAAATATTTGTTGTAGACTATTTTCCATACTTCTGGCTATATATTTAGTAGCAGGATTGCTGCATCTTATGGCACTTCTACAGTATGCTCTGTGAAGAATTGTCAAACTTCCATAGCAGCTGCACCGTTTTACATTCCCATCATCAAAGAATGAATCTTAATATTTTTCCATATCTTTCCAATGCATGTAATTTTCTCTTTTTAATTATAGTCATTATAGTTTGTATGAAATGATATGTTTCTGTGTTTTCTTCTATTTTTTAAACATTATTTTTGAAGAAGTTTTAGATTACAGAGAAGTTACATCAAAAATAGAGGGAATTTTTGAGAGGCAGAAGATGGCATTGGTTTAGGTGGGCACTCACCATTTCTTTCAAGGAAGATAGCTGATTGGGGACATGATCCTGTCCAGGTGGTCTCTTCTGGTTGCCTGCAGAGTGAGAACCTTGGGGACATCTATCTGGAGGGAGCTGGACAGAGAGGTGTGCTGTTCAATATAAAATCAGAACATAGAAATAAGCAATGAAATATAAGAAGAAAAAAGTGTCAAAGAGAAAACTTAACACACACACAGAACCACAACTAAATAAAACTTTAGAGCAGAGAGAGAAGCTAATCAACTGAATGAATCCATCAAGATAAAATGATGACCAGAGTGCAACAAAAAATTACAAACCACAATGAGAAACAGGAAGACATGGACCATTCCAACGATAAAACTAAAAACCAAGAAGAGATGCAGAACATTGTATAACTATTCAAAGCTGTCCAAACAAATATCATGGACCAACTTAATGAAGTGAAGGAAGAGAATAAGGATATTAAGAACACCCTGGGAAAACATACTGAAGAAATTGTAAACATACATAAAAAGATAATGGATATGATGGTGATGAAATGCACAATCCACGAAATAAAAAGATGCTGGATTCACATAACAGCAGATTTGAACAGGCAGAAGAAAGAATTAGTGACATGGAAGACAGTACATCTGAAATCAAACAAAGAGTAGAACAGATAGTTTAAAAAGGTAGAAAAATCCAGCATGGACTTAGGGATTTAACTGACAACACAAAACACACAAACACACACATTATAGGCATCTGAGAGGGAGAAGAGAAGGGAAAGGGAACAGAAGGAGTGTTGAAGGAAATAATAGCTGAAAATTTCCCAACCCTATTGAGGGAGATAATGGATGTACATGTCCAGGAAGCACAGCACATCCCAAACAGTATAAATCACAACAGGCCTTCTCTAAGACATATAGTTATCAAAATGTCCAATACTCAAGACAAGGAGAAAATCCCAAAGGCAGCAAGAGAAAAGAGAACCATCACATACAAAGGAAGCACAGTACAATTAATTTCTGATTTCTTATCTGAAACCATCGAGGTAAGAAGACAGTGGTATGACACAGTCAAGAAAAGAAAAAACCTTCCAGCCATAAATTCCCTATCCAGCAAAGCTGACATTCAAAAATGTTTGAGAGTTCAAAATATTCACAGATAAACAGAAGTGAAGAGAGTATGCTAATAAGAAACCTGCACTTCAAGATATACTAAAGGAAGTTCTACAAATTGAAAGGAAAAAACAGGAGAGAGAGAGTTGGAGGAGCATGTAAGAACAACTAAAAAGACAAAAAAGAAAATTAAAAACAACATATGACATACATAAACCCAAAGAAAATATGGCTGTTGTAAGGAATACCTTGAAAATAATAACACTGACTGTTAATGGATAAAACTCACCTGTCAAGAGACACAGATTGGCTGAATGGATAAGGAAATATGACCCATCTATATGTTGTCTAAAAGAAACCCCCTTAGACCCAGGGATTCAAGGAGGCTGAAAGTGAATGCCTGGAAAACAATTTTACAAGCAAACAATAACCAAAATGGGCAGGAGTAGCTATCCTAATGTCGGGCAAAGTAGACTTTAAATGCAAAACTATTGTAAGAGACAAAGATGGACACTATATATTAGTAAAAGGGGTAATGTTCTAAGAAGAGAGAACAATCATAAACATTTATGCACCTAATCAGCATGCTTTAAAATACATGGGGCAAACACTGGAAAAACTAAGTGGAGAAATAAATGCCTCTATATTTATAGTGGGGGACTTTAATACACCATTATCACCATTAGACAGAACATCTAGACAAAGAATCCATAAAGAAACAAAGACTCTGAATAATACATTAGAGTACCTGGACCTAATAGATATATACAGAATGCTACACTCAAATACAGTGGGATATATATTCTTCTCGAGGGCATATGGATTATACGCCAAGATAGATCACATGCTATGCCACAGAACAACTCTCAATGTATTCAGAATTATTTAGATTATACAAAATAATTTCTCTGCCCACAATGGAATGTAATTGGAAATCACTAAGGGGCAGAGTACTAGATTAGGCATAAAGATATGGAAACTAATCAACCAACTCTTAAACAAAGAGTGTGTCCAGGAGGAAATCTCAAAAGAAATCAGTAACTACCTTGAATCGAATGAAAATGACAACACAACATATCAAAATCCATGGGATGCAGCCAATGCTGTACTGAGAGAAAAATTCATAGTCATAAATGCATATATTGAAAAAGAAGAATGAGCTAAAATTGAATACCTAACTGCACACCTGGAGGAATTGGAAAAACAACAACAAACTAACCCCAAAAGAAGTAGAAAGGATGAAAGAACAATGATTAGAGCAGAACTAAATGAAATAGAAAATAAGAAAACACTGGGAAAAAAATGAAAGCTGGTTCTTTGAGAAGAGGAATAAAATTGACAAACTCTTAGGCAGACTAACAAAGAAAAAGAGAGAGCAGATGCAAATACACACAATAAGGAATGAAGAAGGGGATACACTACCCACCCCACTGAAATAAAGAGTATCATAAGAAGATACTTTGAAAAAGTATATTCCAACAAGAATGAATTGATAGATGTAGAAGGGCCAAATACCTGAAAATAACATGTTTCTCTCCCTGTTGCTATGTTAAAAAGGAGAGTATTTTATGTAAATCAGAAGGTAATAAGTTGAAACCCTCTCTTGGTGCCAAATTCTGGTCCTTGTGGTTGAGAATATCCTGTTGAAGCAATGAAGTATGAAAACCAGCTTCAGCTAGTTGGTCAGACCTGTATGGAAGAAGCCCCTTGCTGTCCTCACTTCAACTTGCTTAATTAACATAGTAAAATTCACACCCAGGCGTGGAGTTATCTGCCCCTTTTTTGATAATGCAATTTATGTGCAAGCATGATTTCTTGAACATACTAATCATAAAATTATATAACTAGATATGTATGTTCATCCAAATGCGTTAAAGCTAATACATAATCAAAGCAAATGCTAAGTAGTAACTTAGGTGTTTAAGAAACAATTAAACCTCATCATGGGGATTCAGGTCTGAGTCACTTTAGACCAGACTTCGCCTCTGTCTGCAGAAATAATAAATATAACTTCTGCCTAATTCTCATGTTAAAGTTTTTTTTCTCTACATCTCTGGTATCCCCAAAGGCCCAGCTTTTGGGTTCTAACAATAGCACCCAAACATACTTCATAAAATGACACAACAAAAAGAAGATTTTTTGTTATTTATTTATTTATTTGTAATATAGTTTTTAATTTTTTAAAAGATACTTAGATTATATAAATATTACATAAAAATATAGACGATTCCAATATGCCCTGCTCCCTAGCCCTCCCACATTTTCCCATATTAACAACATCCTTCCTGGTGTGTTATGTTTGTTAAAATTGATGAACCCACTTTGGAGCATGCATTATAGTTTACATTGTAGTTTACACTCTCTCCCACACAATTTTGTAAGTTATTATGAGATATATAATGGCCTGTATCTGTCATTGCACTGTCTTTCAGAACAATTCCCAAGTCCTGAAAATGCTCTCAATTATACATATTTTTCTTTCTCTCTCCCCTCAGAACCTCCAGTGTCCATGGACTCCACATCAATGATAAAAGTTCTTCCATTGCTAGAATCAAAATAGGTCTATAGCAGAATAACAGCAAGTCTACTCTAGTCCATCATTCATACCCCTATATTGAGGATTCTGGGATGGTGGTGCCCACTCAGCCTATAACTGAGTGGGGACTTAAATCTCATTGGGCAAATGGATGAGGCTATCTTGCTTGCAATTGCAGACTATCTCGGTTCTTTGTGGTTGTCATTGTCCATCATCTTCTCCTTGTTAGTTGTCTTGGTTGAGTCCAATGAACTTGAGAGTAGGTTTTGAAAATCTGTTGAGATTCAGGGCCCATCTGGTATATGGACAGTCAAAAGATTTAAGTCTCTTGGAAATACACCTGTCAAATCTAGAATTAACTATAGATTCCATTAGAAGGAACAGAAGAGCCATGTGTAGTGAAACAACAACTCAGTCCAACTTTGTCACACTGGGGAGCATAAATTCCAAAGTAGGACCCACTGGCATGGAACAAAACTCCCGAGATGTCTTCTCTATAGTGTCTGGATGTCTCCAGAGCCCTCAGGAGCCCCTCTATTTGAGGCAATATTTATTTTGGCAGTCAATGAGTTCCTGCTGAGATTTGCACAAGTGTAAATTCTGGAATGACCTCCTGACTAACTTTGAAGAATCTTATCCATATAAACTCATTTGTCTTTACCCTTTCCCCCTTTTGGTAAAGGTATTTTTCCAGTAGCATTGCTAGTTGGTGTTTGGTAGTAATCTCTTACACCAAGCAGAGTTTTAAAACATCCAAATTCATAATAGGAGATGAAGTACAATTTAGTGAGTTTATAAAACATAAGACAAACATTATTAAAGTCTTAAGAACTTAAAGAGCATAACTGATTACATTTTTCTTATTAGCAGATATAGGAATTAATGTTCCCAACATAAAAATAAACATTTTTTTTCAAATGCATTTTAAGCATGTTTCAAAATATACCACATACTGTACTAAATCTCAACATATTTTAGTGTTTTAAAATCTTTGTGTGTGTGTGTGTTGTTGGAGCATAGTTTATTTAAACTGAAAATTAACAACAAAAATGTAGTAGTATTTCTATGAACAGTGGAAAGGTTTCTGTATTCCTGAAAGGATCTGACTGATACACTCAACCATTATTACAAAGCCTGAAGAGCACATATCAAAATCATTCCTAACATGCACCCTGTGACAGGTACTATTCCACATGCTTTATTCCCTCCCATGTACCTAACTACCAAAAGACTCCTGATGGTGAACATTGATTTTAACATGTTAACAAGTGAATAACTGAACACTGGAAATGGAGTGTATTGACCACAGAATTCACAGACCACTGTTCTAGGCTTTGGCCCCAGCACAGTAAATGGCATTTGATTCCATGATGTCAACATTTGGAAATTTCCTAAAGGCTGTGTGTTGGTTTGAAGCTGTATGGATTCCAGAAAAATGTGTTTTCAAATCTAATCCTTTCCTGTGAGCATGAACCCCTTTTAAGTAAGGCATTTTGATGAGCTTATTTCAGTTAAGGTGTGAGCCACCTCAACCAGGATTGCTCATAATCCTATTACTGAAGTCCTTTACAAGAAGAAAGACATTCAGACAGATGTAGCCAGAGGAAACTTTAAGATGACATTCAAGGAACCCAGAAAAGAAAGAAAAGATCAGGAGATGCTGCCATGTACATTGCCATGTGACAGAGAAACAAAGGACCAACATTATAACGGATCACCAGCAGTCAACCCCAGACCCCAGGCTTCAGGAAGAAAGCATCACTTTGATGATGACTTGAATTGGATTTTCTTTTAGACTCAAAAATATGAACTAATAAATTTCTGTTGTTTAAGCCAACCCATTGCATTGTACTTACTTGAGCAGGCAAGGAAACTAAAACAGGGTGTTTACCCATTAACAAACCATTTGGGTTTGAACTCACTTGAAAATCACTCCATTCCTTAGAAGAAAACAATAAGATTGCATGGAAAACCTGGGATCCAGGCATCTGACAGAGGTTGAGATCTAACCCGCTCCTCTACTCCTTATTCTCTAGGATCCAAAGGAAATTCACTGGTCCAGGATATATCAGTATCTCTTAAAATTAAAATTGTTTTAGGCATACATTTTATTTGGGGACTCTTCCTTCACCAACTGGAGCCAATTATTTCCTTGAAATTTCCCCTGAGAAATGGCTACGAGAGATTACAAGGGCTATGTTCTCAGGAGTTTTCTCTAAAGTCATTCTGGACACACATTTTAAACAAAACCTGAAAACAGAGGCCATTGTTATAAAACAGAATATTCCTTCACAATCTCAGGCATGTCAATTAAATATTCTCTTTTGCCTTTTCTGTACCTGAGATAGTATAGGACCCACACCAGAAACCCAGACTTGCCTATTTGCATAAGAAAAGACTATTAACTTATGTGTGTTTCATGTTACTAATTTCTTTTTCTCTTCTTCCCATTGCCACATGTATCACAACCACTTGTCTCCTGCAGTGTTCAGTTTTTTTGAGAGAGAGACTGTAAATTAATTTAGAATAACAATATAGATAAGGAAGATATGCACACATAAGATTAACTTCTTCCTTTATATTCATCATATTATAAACTCATTCCAGCAGATTTAGCAAATTTATAACAATTACTGGAAGTACAGAGTGAGTGGACAACAGCACATGGTGGAGCTAAAGGCAACACAAAAGGTAGGTTCAGTGAGCAGATTGGTTTCTAACAAATTTAATTATGGTAGGTTGTGGGTGTCTTAAAAATTGTAATTATTTCCATATATTACTGCAACTTATATAATAATTACAACTGTGCATAGGTTTGCCTATGAGCAGAAAACTCTCCCTTTCTGTCTCAGCTTATCCAAGTTCTAAAATATTTTCAGGATTACAGGAAAACCTAATATTTTTTGCTACACAGAGAACATGATATTTCATATTATTCAACTTTACAATGTTATTAAATAAATACTCATTCCCTCAATAATAATATCTACTTATAAAAAATTGCAAAGAAAGATACTAGCAGTAATCATTCCAATTTTCTAGAACCAAGAAGATTGATTGTGATGAAATTAACAATTTCATAAATAAACAAATTAATCAATCTGTCAATCCACTGTGTTTTCATGTAAGATCATCATTCCCAAAATATTTAGAAATATACCTATGCTAATAAAATGACTTAAAAATTTAAAATTGTATAAATTAAACAAAACTTATGCAGAAGTTCAACAACCTTCTTGTAGCTGCCCTCAAAGGAATGTGTTTTAAGGACTTTTATCTCAGAGATCTTCATTTTGAGATATTTTAATAATGTTAAGTTAATAGGAGGATGTTACTGGAGATATACCTTGTAAACTTTCAATGATGCTAAATATTATATCTAAATTTATCTTAGTTTAATAACTCATTGACTAAAACTAATATATTTCATAACACACTGGGGTAGCTCTAAGACATAATAAATTACTTAGTATGAGCTCTTTTGAAGTAAGAATATTGCAGGAGAAGTGTTCCAGAAGTTAGAAAGGTATACAAGAATATATTCTGATGAAAATATAAAGAAGACCTGAACATGGAGAGATAGATTTAATTCATGTAAAATAAATTTATACATTTTTAAGATATTAATTCTTACCAAACTACCTACTTAATCCAATGAAATGTCAATAAAAAGGAGAGCGATTTTTCGTGTGTGTGTGTGTGTGTGTGTGTGTATTTGTAATTTCTAAAAATCATTATTCCTAAAATTTATTTAGGAAAGTCAATGCTCAAAACTTTTATAATTTTGAAGAATAATTAAGTTGGATAATTTACAGTGACAGATTTCTACACAGCAACAGTAATTAAGCCATGTGGTATTGTTGAAAAGACAAATAAATAGACCAATGGAATAGAATAGAGAATACATACATAAACCCACACATATACCTTGCCATTATTTACAACAAGGCAACAAGTCAATCCAAAGGGCTAAAGAATGGTCCTTTAGGTAAAGTTACTGGGAAAAATTGATGCCTATATTGAAATAAAATACTTTTCCATAGATTTGAAATCCTTATACATTAATATGGGGTGGAAGATGGGAAAATATAATTGCCTATTGAGAAAGGTAATAAAACATTCATAGATATAAAAAACAAGCAAAAAATGGCTTCTAGAAAAGATATATGAGACAGTTTCCTGATTTGGAATAGGCAAGAATTTATGAATTGTGCTAATAAAATCAGTTCCAATAAGTTAAAAAGAAATGAAATTATACTTAACCAAAATTGTGAATTTATGTTCATTGATGGATACTACTACATTGTAAAAAAAAAAGTAAACCACAGATTGGATTAGAAGAATTTAATATTAATGTATCTGACAACTGATTCTTATTCAGTATTTGAACAGCTTCTATGACAAATCCAATAATGAAATGAATAAAATAATTGAAAAAGCATTTCACAAAAAGAATATTTAATTGTTTGATGATCTTATGAAAAGATATTCAGCAGGTTTAATTGTATAGGAAATTAAGACTAAAACCAATCTTTGATACAATTACACATGTAATAGATTTGCTGAATGATTCAGGGGTCCAGATACAGCTTTCATCATGTATACATGTATACAGAGAGAGTGGGAGTATAAAATGGATCCCTCACTTTGTAAAAAAAATTCATAGTGCCTACTCTGTCTAAACATACATCTGCATTATGATCTTGCAGTTTACCTTCTGTGTACACCAAAAAAGATATGCACATTTAAAAAGATAAATCTTCTAAAATTTTTAGGAGATTTATCTTCCTAATAGCCAAAATCTGGTAATGATCAAAATGTCCATTATAGGAAAATGGGTAAATAGCAAGTGAATTATATATATAGATATATACACCCAGCAGTAAATATAACATCACTGATAAAAATATATTGAATAATCTTACAGACATGTGGTAAGTAAATGCAGTCAGATACAAAAGAGAATATAATATTTAATTTTAATTTTATGTAGTTTAAGACTAGTCATATAAATCAATGTAGAGTCAAAATAATGGATACATCAGGGGATATTGACCTATGAACCAATTGAGATATATTTGGATGAACAGAAGCAGAGAAAAATGCAATACTATCAGCCCCATGGTATGAAAAATGTTGACAGAAATTCTTGAAGTTAAAGGAAAACCATTCCAGATTAAACAACTAGATGCATAAAGGAATGACATGCACTGTTGCTAGCCCCATTTGGCAAAGTAGCACACCTATGACCCTGGTTGGCACCAGCAAGTCTCCTGTGCCCTGATAATGGATAGCTCAAAACCCCCACCCCTGCCCCTAATTCAACAGGATGTACTAATCTCAAAACCAACCTGGAGAATATCACTAGATTATCAAACATCCTGTTTAACATTCCAAAATATCCATCTCCTCCTCCCTAAGACCTCCTCCCGAAAGGACAAAAATTAGTAATCTTCCACCGCATATCTGCACACCATATCTATGTGCCCCTTCTCCAAACCCAGCCAGTTACCCCAGCTCAAAAGAAGCAATCCCAACCTGGACAGGTGGGCTGAAGTCTCACTTCAGATGCCTACCATGCTGGTGGTCTAATAAACTTCTCTGCTTGAGTTTTGGTCTGCCTCTGAGCCTCATTGAACTGGGACTTAACACTAGGAAGGCTAAATATGTGTATTCTTGAAATGAGAATACTAAGTTAATGCAGACAGTAATATATGGCAGATGAATATTGAAATCAATAGAATAATAACTTAAAATGATATACATGATTTATGGCTAAATGGCCACTAGCAGAGAAAAAAATTCAATAAAGTAAAATATGTTTAATTAATCCATTAAAATACAATACGGCAAAAACAACTGGGGCATATATCAAACCCACATACTCAGGTGGCAAATAATGTTATGAATCTTAATCCATTCCTGTAGGTGTGAAAGTCTTGCATATAGGAAGTTTTGATGAAGTTAATTCAGCCAAATTGTTGCCCAACTGAATAATCATGAGGGGAACAGCTAGAGGTTGGAAGTCAATGGTAATAGGAAGAGAAGGGAGAAAACATCTCATTGTGCATCGTCCTGTGATAGAAATAAAGAACCTCCAAAAATTCCTGGAGATCTAGGAAAAAAATGATCTTTGGAATAAGCAAGCCTTCTCGACTCCGAAACCATGATCCAATAAATTCCTATTGTTAAGCAAACCCATTTTATGGTATATGTTTTAGCAGCTAGGAAAGTAAAACAAATATGAATACAAAAAGAAATTCAACATGAAAGAGTAATTATATTTAATAGAAATAACCTAAAAATTTCAACTCAAAGACAAGGATTGCTAAGAGTGGTTAAAAATATACAATTTAAAACTATGTTGTTGATAAGAAATTATCTTGAACATTGACTACCAAGAAAACAGTGTCTCAAACAGTGGGTCCCCTGAGGGCTCTAGAGTTACTTAGACACTATAGGCAATGCAGATAATCTCAGGAATTTGGCACCCTATCAGTGGGCCTTACTTTGGAATATATGCTCTCCAATGTAACACAGATAGACTCGTTTATAATTTCCTTACACATGGCTCTTCTGCCCCTTTTATTTATTTACTTCTTTTAATTATTTTAACTCTATTTCCCAGAGACTTAACTATTTGGTCTGTTCATATGCTGGTTAAGCCCTGAATCTCAGCAGAGTTTCAACTACTACTCTCCAGTTCATTGGATTCACCCAGGAGTACTAACAAGGGATGAAAATGGACAATGACCATCACAAAAAGCAGTGAGTATCTACAACTGCAAGCAAGACAGTTACATCCAAGTGTCGCATGGGATCTAAGCCTCTTCTCAATAAAAAACAGAGTGGTCTTCACCATTCCTAAATCCTCAAGATTGAGTCATGAACAACCATAAAGGGGGAATGCAACTAAGGATTAAATTAGACATTATTATAGCAATGGAAGATCTTGTAACATTGATATAAAAGCAGTGGCCACCAGAGGTTCTGAGGGGAGGGAGAGGGTAGAATTGTTATAACATGGGGGCATTTTTGGAACATTGGAATTGTCCTGCATGACATTGCAATGACAGATACAGGGCATTACATATTTTATCAAAACCTATGAAATTTTCGGGGCAAAGTGTAAAGTATAATGTATATTATAGTCCATAGTTATCAGCATTGTTTCAGTATGTGTTCACCAATTGTAACAAATATGCCCCAAAAATAAAAGATGATGTTAATGTGGTAAACTGTGGGAGGGGTAGGGAATTGGTATATGGGATTCACTTATGATTCTGATTTAATATTTATGTAATCTAAAGCCTCTTTAAAAAATAAAAAAATAATATTCTTTTATCAATTTTAACAAATGTACCACACTAATGCAAAGAGGTAATAATAAGGGGGTTTATGGAAACTCTGTGTTCTCTGCATGATTCTTCTGTAAAAATAAAATTTAAAAAAAGGACAAAGTTAAAAAAAAATAAAAGGAACATAAATGTTAAAAATAAATGTAAAAATATGTGAAAATATAGAAATAATTAAAACACAAGCCAAAAGATATCTGGTATGGCTGGATGGCCATATCATTGTCAATAATTTTAGGTCTTAAGTCAAGAATTCTAACAAAATGTTAAGAGCAATTTTGCATCATGATAAATGTTTCAATTCAATAAAACACCTAACAATTCCAAATATGCATGTTCCTACTTATATTACTTAATATTTATATATATATATCACAAAATGAAAAACAACACAACAATTTTTTTACATCTAAATTTTAGTTAAAGGCATAACTACAATTCAGTAATTATTTAAAAAATCACATGAGGAAAAATCAGATACATATAAAGAATTGAATAGTGCAATGCATTAACTTATCATAATTAGCAAATATACAGTACTAATTATGATAAGCTCAAATTATGATAGTTTGTAGCTGGATGGATCCCGGGAAGTCATGTTCTTAAAGCTAATCCATTCCTGTTGGTGTAAACCTAATGTACACGAGACCTTTCAATTAGCTTTCTTCAATAATGCCTGACCAAATGTGGGCTTTAATTTTCTTATTGGGGTCCTTTATAAAGAAACACTATTCAGAGAAAGATAGAAAAAGAAAGCCATGGAGGTCAGAATCTGAAACAATGAAACCCAGAAACGAATGGAGAGACCAGCAGGTGCCACTACATGCCTTGACATGTATCAGAAGAGTCCAGAATCACCAGCAGCCAAACTTTAGGAAGAAAGCATCACCTGATGATGCCTTGATTTGGACATTTTTCTCAGTCTTGAAACTGTAAGTTTATAAGCTAATAAATCCCCATTGTAAAAGCTGAACCACTTCTGCTATATTGCTTTCAGCAGCCTAGAAGACTAAAACACATGCCCAGGTTTCCAGAATACACATTTTTTCAAGTGTGTGTTACAATGTACCAAAAAAATCATATGCTACTTGAAAATAAAGCATGTGTAAGCAGTGTTGAATCACTGCAATTCAATTGTCTGAACATAGATAATTAAAATTTTCATCAATGACAAAAATATTAAATTTACTTCTAAGCATCAGGGAAGGCTTCACTCTGCTGAACGGATCTGACTCATCCATTCAAACCATTGTAGTGACTTCTAATATGCACTTTTACAAGTACCAGTTCAAGTGCTTTACACATTCCATTTTTTCACACCTCAGCAGGCTCAAAAGAGTGGACAACATGGCTAACATGTTAACAGATGATGAAACTGAATCACAAGAGTTTATCTGATTTGAAGAGCTGAACAATATCTCACAAATATCACAGGCTTCCGTCAGTGCTGGTCTTTGATGTCAAACTAGTAAATAGCATTTAATGCCTTTATGTTGACATTTTGGACTATTTCAGAATGGCTTTTTTGCTATTTAAGCCAGTACAAATCTTGAGATTTTGGCATCCTAGTGAAAATTGCCACAATCTTCATAAAAAAAACCTGAGGAAATTATTTTACAAATATTAAACCAGAAACACATGATTACTGGGATTGGGGTGAAGCCAGATCCTTGGCCATTCTTTCTCTGCTGTTTGATCTTTAGGATCCACAAACATTGCAACATAGGAATCATCATAATATTAGGAGAATTACAGTTGCATTTCTGTTTTAACTATTGTCTCATTACTCTTCACCAGTTCCTTTCTGACTTAATATAGCATTATTTCTTGATATACAAAAATTTTGTTCACGCACAGATGTTATTTATATCATGTTTTCATAATCTAGAGCCAAATAGCATCCTCAAATTACCTCTTGGCAATATCTATCATAGACGCCAAAGACTGTGTTCCCATGGATAATCCCTAATGCTATATGAACTGAATATGGAGGTACTTGTTATAAAATCAAATGATTCCTCTCAGGATATCAGTATTTCTAGCATATCTGCCCACTTGTACTTGCCTACTCCTGAAACAGGATTGGCCCATTTCCAGAAATCTTGATGTGCTTCACTGGCATAAGAAGACAATAATATCTTGTGAGTATTTTAGTTATTGATTTTTTTTCCTTCTTACTTACTTTACTCCATTACTCATGTACATTTCTTTCCTGTGCTGTTCACTTATTTGGTGAGAGACACTGCCAATAGGACTAGAAAAGAAAATATAGATAGGGAAGATAGTCACATAATGACCAATGTCGCCTTTATTATTTTCTTGCATTAAAATATTTCATTCTGGAACATTTAGCAGAATTGCTAGTTCTTCTTGGAAGCAAAGAGTGGACATATATCAAGAATGGATGGAGTCAATGCCAGCAATGCAGGCAGGGGTAGGGGTGTCACTGAATACTGCCCAGACCTTCAGTGCACAGAATGCTAATTTTGATTATAGCTAAATAAATTATTGGTAAGAACTGTATTTATCTAGAAAGTGTAAATAATTTTTAAGCATATTATTGCTATTCAATTAATAATTTCATGAATATTTGCCTATTGTTTTCTGTTTGCCAAACTATACCAAAGACTTGTCCAATTATTCAAAGTGAATCAGTGGATCTCTGACAAAAATAATTATGTACATAATCCCTTATATTTCAAGAGCAATTCTAGGATTTTTTCATAGTATATCATGAGCGGGCATGTAAGCATTTGTTCATTATTCATTGCACAGCTTCCAGAGCAACATTTAATTCATCTAAAATATTTTGAAAGATTGTTACTTATAATTATATTAAAATTAGATCAATGTATGAATTATTAAATTAATGAAGAAAAACATTAATGCAGAAAATATGTCTTCCAATTCTTCAGGTTGAAAAATGCATCTATTAAGTTTTTAAGAATAGGCAATGCATAATTTCATTTACACTTTGAAGGGTGAGTGCACCCATGTAATATTATAGCAACCTCAAGAGGTCTTTTTTGAGTAGGGAGAACCCTTGACAGAAGAATGAGGCAATATTATGTTATGATTGATTACCAACAAATATATAGAAACAATTGGATAACTATAAGCCTATAAATGTCCTTAGGTAATTTATTTTCTTCTCTTCATTTTCTATGTTTCTTTAGGGACTAATTGCTTTTGGTTCTCCACATCAACAGCAAATTACCCTAAAACTGCCAAACTCCATTATGGTCACTGAATTCCTGCTTACAAGATTATCTGATGTGTGGGAGTACAGTCTTACATAGCATGATATTCCTACTGAGGTATTTGGCAACACTGATGGGGAATTTCTCAATGTGACAGTAACCACTGTCAACTATATTCTTCAATGTCAACTATATTCTTCAAACTCCCATCTGTTTCTTCCTTAGGAAAATTGCCTTTATGGGTTCAGCTCACCCAAAATTCAAGACATGCTCTCTTCTTTGTTCTATTCTATAGTCCCTCCTTTTGTGAATCTGAAAATCTGTAGTCTTAGAAACAAGTTGATAAAGGAGCCTGTAAATATAGTTATGAGGAAAATGTTTTTTTCAGGAAAATGACAGGATACTTATTTCAAGACATTCCCATTTTAATGAGGTGAGTTGAAAATGCCTCAAAGTTAAACTTCTTGCCTATATAGAACTTTAAGAGACTTGACTTGAATTTTCAGGGACAGTCATTGTATTGTGTATCTGCATAGTAACAACATATTTGTATTTTATTAGGAGATTTGTTCTTTCCATAAAATGATACTTCTCTGATACATGAAATATTATGTATCATGTAAATATTATGTAAAAGATTTGTGTATTTTGGCAAGTAGTTTTGTTTCCATTTATTATTCTTAAACTTTGAATGTCCTAGAAAATATAGATTAAACATTCATATTCTTTGGTATTTTATGCACTTAAAAAAGTTAAAGAGAACAATTCATTTATCAGAAGGTTTAAAAAATCCTAAAATATAAATAACAATCTTAAAGTTGGTCATAAAATAACATTAAATATTTTATTCTGAATAAAATATAAGTATGTGAGGACAATGCCTTTGGTAACTAGGGTCAAAGATATGACTCTCTATATTCCATAATTTCGAAGAACAAATTTTAAATAAGAACTACTTTTGCTCAAAGCAAATAAAAGTATTTAGTAAACTGTATATTACAGATATTTTGAAAAAGCTTAGGATTAAAAATATTTGATGGCAGGTTTAAAGTTCTCCGTACCAAGAAGACAAAAGTGAAGTAATTATTTCCTATTTCCACCTTATGATACTTCCAAATCCACCTATCAATATGTTAAGATGATAAAATGATGAAATTATTTATTTATATTGCTTGCTTTTATGTGTCTCTTATCCTAAGACCTATAACAGATATAGTAACTCTTGAATTAGGAACAGAACTCACTAATGGCTAATGAAAAATAGTTTACCATATTGGATAAATCAGTATCCAAAATATATTTCTTCTTCACAGATAATCACTGACATATTACAGTTCAGTTTTGTAAATTGGGTCCACAATAGTTATTCATTAAATTTGTCACTGACTCTCATGCTACTTCTAAGATTGATATTATAAAAGGACACTGATATATTGTTAGCTGATGAATTATAATCTTTCCAAATTATGATATTGTCTACACAGTTTTAAATTATCCATTTGAATTAGAATCATACAGAGTATGTTTCATCATATATGAATGGACATTTATACATTATCTATATCTTTAATTGTAGAAATGAATTCCTTTTTAAATGGGAAATTTTAGGTTATATAAATATTACGAAAAATTAAATTTAAAAACAACATAGACCTGTACTACACAGGGAATCCTAATGTAAACTATGGACTTTAGTTAAGAGTATAATTTTTTTTCCTTTTTTTTTATTATTATGAGTAAAAATAAAATTTTTCACAATACATATTAACACTTGTAAAATGATATATAAATATATATGCATATATGTGCATTTGCTTACATAAATGTTATATATATATTTATATATATATTTTAAAGGTGCTTAGATTACCTAAATATTACTTAGAAATTACAGGGATTCCCATGTTCCCCACCTCCCACATCTCCCACAATATCCCACACTAACATCCTTCATCAGTGTGGCACATCATCCACAATGGATATACACATCCTGGGGCCTTGCCACCAAGCATAGAACACAGTTCACATCATAGACCACAGTCTCTCCAACACAGTTCTGCATGGTATATACTGATGCAAAATGGCCTACATCTGTCACCACAATGCCACTCAGGACAAACCCCAAGTCCCAAAAAAGCCCCTGTATTTCAACTGCCCTTCCCTCCCTGCCCCAAAAATGTCCAGTGGTCACTGGCTCCACGTCACTGTTACAATTTCTTCCATTGCTTTAATCACAGTATGTCTACAACATAATACCACCAAGTCCACTCTAGTCCATAGCTCCTCTCCCAATCCTGAGGGGAGTGGGATGGTGATGTCCACTCTACCTCCAAGTGAGAGAGGGCTTATATCCCATCGATACGGTGGATGGGATTATCCTGCCTGCAGCTGCAGGCCCTCACCATTCCCTGGGATGGCCATTGCCCATCGTCGTCTCCTCACCAGGTGACTTGGATGAGGCCATTGAGCTGTAGGGTAGGAGTTGCAGCTCCACTGAGATTCCAGGCACAGCTGGCACATAGGTAGGCCATAGGCTCCAGGCTCTGGTAAAACACCTTAAAACTCCATCATCACATATAGGTTTGAATAGAAGGGACTGATGGACCATGTGCAGGGAGGACTTATTTGAGTCCAACTCTGTAACTCTCAGGAGCACAGATTCCAAAGAAGAGCCCACTAATAAGGCTTCAATCTTTGGGGCAATCCCCACTTATATAGGACCTGGGTGTCTCCAGAGCCCTCAGGAGCCCCTCTGTGTGGGGTGATATCCACTTTGGTGTTCTATGAGATACTACTGAGGTGTGCATAAGCGTTAACTCTTGGATGAACTCCCGACACTCTTTGAAGTCTCTTAGCCACATGAACTCATTTCTCTTTACCTTTTCCCTCTTTTATTCAAGGTCTTTTTCCAATCATGTTGCCAGTTGGCACTTGGTATTAATCCCTCATCACCAGGGAGGCTCATCCCCAGGAGTCATGTCCCACGTTAGGGGGGAGGTAATGCATTCATATGCTGAGTTTGGCTTAGAGAGAGGCCACATTTGAGCAACAAGAAGGCTCTCAGGTGGCAACCTTTAGTCACCCCATAACAGTAGGCTAAGTTTCAATTACAAGAGCAAAGACTCATAAGGCTAGTCTTCAATAACAAGAACCCATCAGTGGGCCATGTTCTTTTGCTGGACACTGCCCCTGCACTCAGGGGACTGTTGCTGCTCCCTTGGAGAATGTTTATCTTTTCATCTGTTTTAACAAAGGCATCACACTAATGCAGGTATTTATAATGGGAAGCATATAGGAATTTTATATTTTCTGCATGATTTTTCTTTAAAACTACAACTTCTCTAATTTTAAAAAAGGACCTGACAGGACAAGAAAAAAAGAAAAAGAAAAAACAAAGTGAAGAATAATATAATGTGCAATCTAATTTGAAGACCAATTTCATAAAGAGAATTGTGTCCATTTATAATTTATAGAGCACATTTTGAAATATCTATTAAAATGAGGTGACATGACATTTTATACCCAAAATTATCCATCTTGGCAATATGTTAAGCAAAAATTAAAGGAAAAGGGAAAAATTTTAAAATCATCATAATTTAACAGTTTAAGATATAACTCAATAAAACTGATAGAACAAAATAAAGTATGGATTAATATAAAAGTTGAGTATGTAACCTACTAACTTGCCCAAATAGACATTCATAGGACACTATACCCTATGTGTGTATAATATATGTTTTATTTTTGAAAATAAACATGTAATTTACTGAATTATACCATATTTTGTACCATAAGGAAGTCTGCATGAATTTCAAAATGTTGAAACTCTACAGAATATGCTCTTTGACCTAAGGTATCAAAAGAATAAAAGGATATTGAAATCTCCAAGTCTAATTGTTCATAAGTCTACTTCTCCTAACAGGGCTACCAGTTTGTTTTATGTATTCTGAAGCTTCTTTTTTTCTTGTTGTGTTAATGTTAAGTATTATTATGTCACCTTGAGTAATGTACTATTTTATCAAAATGAAATAACTTCATGATATTTGCTCCAAAGTCTACATTTTCTGTTATTAATCTAACCAGTAAACCTTTTAAAATTTTGGTTTAGCATATATATCTTTATGTACCCTTTTTCTTTTAACCCATTTGGGTCTTTATCTTAAAGTGAATTTCTTTAAGTCACCTTAAATCAGGACTTGCCTTTTAAATGTAGTGTTTTACTACATAATTTAATTATAATTCTTGGTGTATTTGAATGTTACATATATTATACTATTTTTTTTTTGTTCCACCTATTATTTGTTCTCTAATTAATCTTTTTCTGGCTTTATTTAATTAAGTATATTTTATCTTCTTATTGGATTTTAGCTATATATATATTATTTTCTAAATTTGTTGATTTAGAACATATATATATTTAACTAAAATCAGTCTACTTTCATGTGATAATATATCACTTTACATATGAGTGAAGAAGAAAAACTATCATATATTTATCAATAAATTTTGCCATTTCTGGTGCTCTTCATTTCTTTATGCAGGTCCATATTTTCAAACCATATCAGTATAATTTTCCCTCAAAGATTTCCTTTAACAATTTTATATCATGGATCTTGTGATGATTTTTACTTTTGTATGACTTCAATACTCTTTAACTTATCTTCATTTTGAAAGATATTTCTATCAAATGTATTTAAATATACTTTATTTTCATATTGATTCCCAGTGAGAATTCCGCCATCATATTTATCTTGTTTCTCTGCTTATAATGTACCCCAATTTTCTTGGAGGTTCTCTTCTTCCAAATAACCATGGTAAGGCAAGTAAAGGATAGGCATTTCCATCTCAGAATGAAGAAATTCAAAGGAAATAGAGGTCACAAGGCCCAAGCAAGTGCAAAACCCAGAAGGGCAAACTCCATTTTATTCCAAGATCTGAAGATGATGTGTGGTTTGTTGGTTTTTCCTATAGGCCTGCTATAGCAGCAGCCTCACACCTCCCAAGCACTGGAGCAGTGACCATGTACATCCCAAACACTGGAGCATTAGCCCCACCCTCTCCAAGCACCTGGGTAGAAGATCTGCCTCCACAACACTGGGGCATAAGCCCTGCCCTATCCAATTGCTTCACAGAAGGTCTGCTTTCTTGACTTGAGGTAATATCTTCTTTCCTGAATTCTGTTTCTATGGTTCTCCCTTGACCACATTTTCCATTCATTTTGTCTCATCTCTATTGCTTTAATTCCAGGCTAGCAATGTTTCTTGGGATTGTATCATTTTAACCATAGAGATATGTCCAGGTCTTAGTTTGCACTACTGCAAGTGTGAACCCATTTGTAAATAGGACCTATGAAGGTGCTTATTATATGTTAAGGTGTGATCTCATTTGTGAAAAGGACCTTTGAACATTCTATTAATATTAGGCCACATTGAATCAAGGTTGGTCTTAATTCATATGATTGGAGTACATGTATGCAAAAGAAATTCAGATGCAATTAGTCAGTAAAATCAATATATTAGTTCAAACACAAGTAGACACAAGCCAAAGTAACCCAAAAGTTGTGACAAATGAATTCCAGTATACCACAGAATTTGGGGAGAAAGCATGACCTTTCTAGAATTTCATTTTGGATGTCTATCTCTGTAACAGATTTAAGAATTAACAAATGATTGTGATTACTGAAACACTATTTAGATGCCTTTTTCCTTTCTAGAATTTTGTACAAATGCCAAAATTAAACACTTGAAATTACTCAAATTTGCTGAACTAGAATCCAGGTGCCTTGATTTCTGATAATCTTTACCTTGTGATTGGAAAATCTTTGTGGCTCACCCCCTATTTATACCAACTCACTTATCATGCTTTACAATGTTTTACTCTTATAATTACTAAACAAAACTTTAACATTTATTCATGGAGAATCCTGAGTGAATTCCACCCCAAATATTCATTAGCATAATCCTGCCTGTCTTTGGATACTATAAAACTATCAGAATTACTGCAGTTCAGGAAGACAGATTTTAGGAAATTAGGCCATCTTAGCTCCTTGCTATGCACTGGTAATAAACTCTTTCTCTCTTTGAGACTTGGTGTTTCAGGAATTGGAATTGTCCTTTAAATGTATCAGAAAAGAACTTCACTTTTATTCATTATGATCTTCAAAACTGAGCAAATAAATTCTTGTTGTAAGCAATACAGTTTCTGTTATTTGTTATAGCAATGCAGAAAAAAAATAAGAGTTTATGGTTCTGGAAAGTGGGGTGCTGCTATTACTAATACCTAACTATAAACATAATTAACCCAAAATGACTCTCAACAAATAACTTGTATCATATAAATTCATTAAAATGCGCAATGACTCTTTATCCTTTCAGATTTTAGAAAACATCATTGGAAATGTTAATATAAAAAAGAAATTGGTTTAAAGAATGAATTCTTTAGTCATAATTGAGAGATTTTCTAGTGCAAAGCCTTAGATAGGAAACCTTGAAAAGGAGTGTGTTTTAAATATTTGGGTTTCATTCAACAATTTTGGATACATCTGAAATGTATCTTTATAATATTCCTGAATAAGTTTTTCTTTATATTATTTTCTTCACAGGTTCCTTTACTTATTTGTTTCTAAGAATGCAGATTTTAAAATTCAGCAATGGAAGAACTACAGTATAATAGATGGAAAAATCATGTCTGGAATGGTTTAATAGGTTACTGAAGGCTTTAGGTTCACAAAGCTTCCAGAGCTGTGGGAATCAGATAACACAATGATGTGAGAAACACAGATGGGAAAGGACCTTTCTTTCTCCCTGGCTGGACAAGAGAAAATATGAAAATATAACTCATGGTAATGATGGTAAAGCAGATACAAGAATTACAATCTCATTTTTGAAGATTTCAGAACATGAGAACCTCAATAGAGAAAATATCATAGAAACTGATGGACCAGTTTGGGCTGATAGAAGGGCAGCTGGAATGTGTTTCCAGTGTGTACACCTACATAGGCAATACTACTCTGTCAGGAGGCCAGGATCACACAGATAATCAGCGGTTCATGATCAAAGTGTAGTGGAGGGTCTGGCATGAAGCTACATAATGGTCACAGCCAGGATGGTGAGGATACAATCTTTACATATAGAAAAAAATGACCAGAGAAATCTGAGTTGTACAATCAGTCACTGAAATGGTTCTGTTATCAGTGAGAGAGTTGACACAGACATTTAGGACATTGAAATATACAACTCTAAGATTGCAGATTCCTCCAGAAGGAATACATGCACATGTGAAGGTTCTTGTCAATGATGGTGATGGTAACAATGAGAAGATTCTCTAGCATGGCAGTGCCAGAGAACATGAGTAGGAATAACATGGCATGTAGGAAACTTAGCTTCTATCCTAATTTACCAAAGCCACAAGGGGAAAATCAGTTAAGGTGGTTGATTTTGCCATTTTCTTGAAATGTTGGCTGATCTGGAAAGCAAAACATGTAAATCTATGAAAGACATGAAGCATAAAAATAATTGATAATACTACCTTAAAATTTTTCCATCTTAGCTTATTATTCTGTTTTACACAGTTGCCATTTGTGTGCATGAAAAGACTTTTTATTTGTCTGATTATAGTGATTATTACTTTTTAGTAGATACATAACAAAGTGCTTAGATGAGATTTACAAATACAGTCACTTGAGTATGACATGGAATACTCTTACCCACTTACATCAATAATATCTAGCTCATGCAATTTATTATATTAATGAAGATCAAATTGGTTAAAATAAGGAAAATTCCTTGAACAGGATATATTCCCAATGACAGTTGTTAAGTTTTACTAGGACTCCTACACAATATTTGGCCTGTATATTAATACATAGGAGTGGCGTGGAAATTATCACAAGATTATGAATTGCTTCTAATTGATCTTCTCAAGATGAACACATTCTTTAAGATTATGAGTTCCTGGCTTTTAAAACAAGTTGACATCATAATAACTGCAAAGTCTAAAGTCATTAGGCTTACATTTTGAGTATCATTTAAATGTATTATTTTTAGGTAAACTCCCTTTTAATTTTAATTTTGAAAATTATCTATTTTTAAAAATTAAAAAGGTAAATTAATTGATCTTTACTACAACACCATCAAGAGGGACTAGCCTAGGTAAAGAAAATCTCAGTAGAGAATATGTCTATGTCATAATATGAATAAGTAAACACTGAACATTTTGTAAATGTTTTTTTCACACTCCTAAACCACATAGAGTTAATATTGTTCAGTTCTTTACACTTTTAGTAAAATAGCTAGGGATATTTTTTCCATCTTTATTCATTGTGACATTTTCTATCATATGAATTCAGTTTCTATTTTATTATATTACTCTCTAAATTTTCTAATAATATTATCACGGACTGGTACAGAAACCTCACAAAATATAATAATCAAAAATATTCACATGCTATGTACAGCACCTTTATTATTTACCTCTATTTTCCACTAAAAAATTATCTATTTGCTCTCCACTCTTTAAATCCCTGTGGAATTTTCCCTCACTTTTGTTGCTTGAATACAGTTCTGACCATTATTATATAACATGATCTATTATTTGGAATCAAAATTATACTTTGCTTGATATATTTGCTATATAGAGAAATATCCATGTCAATATAATATATAAATACCACCATTAATATGCACAATTTAATTATGAATAATCTCAAAAAGATTAAGTAATAATTTTATATTTCAAAGACATGCAACTAAAAATTTTTGACTCAGATTAAGGCTGAATAATAAAATGCTCTGAATTCTCTCCAAAATTCCACCTTAGGGCTCTTTGATTCCCTTAGAATTATCCACAATGGTGATAATTCATGGTTCTTACCATGCCATTCATCATGCAGGATGATCTACATTTAATACTTTGCTCTCCATTCTCAGCATTCTTCATTGATCCATTCTATTTTATGGCTTTCCTCTTATTTTCTGAATCATCTTTCCATTGAATTTTTTTCTTAAAACCCATGGGAAAATTTCCAAAAATCTTAGTATTTCTAATTTTTTAAATTTTGTTAAGTTTTATTCAAATGTAGCACATAGACATTTCTCAGAATTATTTAGCATGGCTTAAAATTTTCTCATAAATATCTACTTGCCACATATACATATCATAATCCTTTTTAATATCTTCCTTGATAATTTCAAATATTTAATAAACTTATATTTATACTTTGAATATTCATACTATAAATTTATCCTTATATGTTTTAACCAATCTTTTCCAAAATTTCTTTCTTCCTAGTGTGAGTGTCAGCTAAAATTTCTAAGGCTACTCTGTCCAAATATTAACTATATCTTAACTTCTCACTACCTCACTTTGTGCCAATTTTCCACTCTCACTTTTTTCATAGATTTTAACATTTTATCCAAAGCTTTTATCTACAGAAAACTCATGTAACTGTAAATACAATTGTTTTTGTCATTTTGATACACTTAATTACTTTTTGTTTTTCCTGTATTTCATCATGTTCATTGTAAAAAGTCAGTAAGTGTACATCATATTGATAATTTTCATACCTCAAATCATACCTCTTCTTAAGAAGCTCTTACCAATTAAAACTTGTCAGTAGCTAAATAGTTAATTCCAGGCTCTCACACAACTTTTGCCATCATCAACTTCTTCTCACACTAATCACAATCTTTACCAGGATTACATTTTCTCACAGCTTTTGTAGAGGATCCTAGGAAATACTCATATTCTCCAGGACTATGTTCATGTGTAGCCAGCCCCACATTGTTTACATATTTAATTACAGGCTGAGAAGTTGAAATTAAGTAATCTTGAAAAATCTATGGATAATCGATTATTTTGTACATATCCACATTCTTGCACTCTATGAAATATAATGTCCCATCTTTGTTAATGCATAATTATTAAATTGCTCCTAGATGTTTTACTTTTAATGCACCGTTGAACTGTTCTAATTTATACTTTTATCATATGATTTCAGTAAGTTTATCAGGCCCTTATAAATAGCTCAAAACAACTTATGTCCTGAAATATCCTTAAACATCACAAAAATGTTTGACCACTTTATTAATTGTTTTAAAAAACAGTATACAGGTCCAAGGGAAATGCTTTGGGTCCCTGCAGAACAAGGCAGTGCTGTGCATATCCCAGGAAGGTGAGGGACAGAGAGACAAAGAAGCTAAAACTAAAAACATGAGTTATTAATGTCCTCAACAAGAAATGGTTACCATCTCCCACCTTCAAAGCAAATATCCTGGAGAAAACCATATGCCTCACTGCAGCCAACTGAGAAGGGAACAGATATTGTCTTCCCTGGGATAAAGAAGGGTTTGGTTGAAAGTAGAGAGTAGTTTCTTTTCAATGAATGTGGAAAACAAAATCTGCTTTGAATGTTGGTTCTGATCAGACCAGAATCACAGGCAAGCAAAAGTTGAATGAATCAGCTATGAGGAAAGATTTTTTTTTGGATGAGCACCATCTGTTGGCCTGCTGGAAAACTGTGAGGTGAAGAACTGCTTTTAGGTGTATCTTGTCCTTGTTGCATTGTTTTTGTTTGCATCATATTAGTGAGTCCCTGGTCCTTTTTTGATAACTTAAATTGGGCCATGTTAAAGACTTAGAATAGTTTGAACAAAAATTAAAGAATATCAATGAAGCAAAACCACTAGGCAAGAAAAACAATTGACTGTCAGAGCAAATTCACCAAAATATTCATATGCCTAGTCATCAGCAAAAATTACAAGCCATACTAAGAAACAGGAAGAAGTAGTCCAGCCTTAGGATAAAAACAAATTCCTGCTGAGAAACAGGATTTAAGAAATCTAATCAATGATGAACACACAAATATACTATACCAATTCAAGGAGTTGAAGGAAAACATTACTAAAGAGATAAAAATTTTAAGAAGACACTGGGTGAATAAAAAGAACAAATTGAAAGCTTTTAAAGAAAAGTAACAGAGCTTTTGGAAATGAAAGACATTGGATGAGATTAAAAATACAATAGATGATTTTCTTTTGTTTTCTTTTTCATCCATATCTGATTGCAGCTCTACTCTAAGCTCCAGCCCCACTTCCAGCAGGGAGGAAGCTGGCAGAACATGCTCCAGCCTCTCTGGGAAAATAAAGGCCATGCCAAGAGCCTGATGATCTTTCTACTCTGGTGATACAAGCTGCCTCAGGAGCTATTCTGGTATTGAAAGATCCATTTCTCAAAAATGGGAGGAAGAGATGGTTGGCCACTGACTTCAACTACTGATTAGCAAATTTGGCTGGCTAAAGTATAACCCTAAAAAGACCTAAACTTGGAGACTTTCCAAGTAAGAAAGAGGCCAGGAGCCACCATTTTGACCCCACTCCTGGCATGAGGGGAAGTGGGGCTGACTGAAAATCACAGTAATGGTAGGGACCAGCTTCTTTCACCCTGGTCAGCCTGCAGCCCTAGCCGAGGCTTCATCCCTCCTCTGGGAGGGTGAAAGCTGGTGGAACCCGCAACAGCCTATTTATGTAACTGCAGGTACATTTGGCTAACACAGACAAAATAATCTGAAGTCTACCAGGACAACTGCAGTCAGTTTGGATCCACATTACATAGATTGCTGCCTACACCTGCAGCTCCATCCCTGCCTCATTCAGGGGAGGAAGGGGCCTGAATCTTATTCATTCTCTCTGGGAAACTACAGTATATGCTTGCATGAATTGAATTATTACACATGGTTGTGGCACTGTCCCTACCCCTGGCAAAGGAGAAAGTGGGAGAAGTTTCATCAGTCCCTGGGGCAATGCAGGGATCTTGAGCCTCCACAACTTACAGCACCAACTACACCTTTAGCTCCTACTACACAATGAGTAAGGGATAAAGGGCAAGAAAGCCACAAACTAAAGAGAGAAACTGCATCCAGAAAAATACATCTAGTAAGCCAGATGCCAAGACACCAACAAAAAATTACAATCCATACCTGGAAACAGGAATACATGGTCCAGTTAAAGGGAAAAGATAAGCCTACAGATAGCATAAAAGAGTTGAGACAACTAATCATAGATGTTCAAACAAGTCACCTTAATAAATTCAATGAGATGGCTAAAGACATTAAGGATATTGAGAAGATATTAGATGAGCACAAAGAAGAATTTGAAAGCATACATAGAAAAGTAACAGAACTCTCAGGAATGAAAGGTGCAATAAATGAAATAAAAAATACACTGGAATATTATAACAGCAGATTTTAGGAGACAGAGTAAAGATTGACAAGCTTGAAGAAATGGTCTCTGAAAGCAAACATACAAAAGAACAGATGAAGAAAACAATGAAAAAATTGAGCAAGGCCTCAGGGACTAAATTACAGAAATAAATGTGCAACCATATGTGTCATGGGTGTCCCAGAAGGATAAGAGAAAGGAAAAGGGTGAGAAAGAATATTTGAAATAATAATGGTAGAAAATTTCCCAAAACTATTGAAGGACATAGATTTCTGCATACAAGAAACACAATTTACTCACCTCAGAATATATCCAAACAGACCAACTCCGAGACACATATTAATCAGAATGTCAAATTTCAAAGTCAAAATTCTGAGAGCAGCAAGAGAAAAGCATTGTATAACATATAAAGGATACCCAATAAGATTAAGTGCCAATTTATCATCAGAAACCATGGAGGCAAGAAGAGAGTGGTGTGATATATTTAAGATACTGCAAGAGAAAAACTTCCAGCCAGGAAACTTTTATTCAGCAAAACTGACTTTCAAAAATCATGGTGAGTTTAGAATATTCGCAGATAAACATAAACTGAAAGAGTTTGTAACAAAGAGACCGGCTTTGCAGAAAATACTGAAGGTTGTGATACAGTATGAAAAGGAAAGACAGGAGAAAGAAACTTGGAAAAGTCTAGAAATGAATATTATATCAGTAAAAGCAACTAAAATTCTCAAAAGAATGGTGAAAATGTGCAATCTGAGGAGGAGGTCAGGAAAAATTTCCATTAACATTAACAACTAAAAGAATCAAATATTTAGGAATAAACTTAACAAACGATGTAAAGCACATGTATTCAGAAAATTACAATGCATTGTTAAAAGAAATAAAAAAGGATCTAAATAATTGGAAGAACAATTCCATTTTCATGGATTGGAAGACTACATATTATAAATATGTTAATTATACCCAAATTGATATACAGATTCAATGCAGTCTTGATAAAAATTACCCCAGCATTTTAAAAATAAATGGAAAATATAATTATCAAATTTATTGGGAACGGTATGGGGTCCTGAATAGTCAGAACATTTTAGAAAGGAAATACAAAGTTTCAGGACTCTCACTTCTGGATTTCAATCACATTATGTAGCTACAGTGGTAAAAAGAGCATGGTATTGGCATAAATACAGACACATAGACCAATGGAATTTTACTGATGGCTCAAAAACAGACCATCACACCTACAAATGATTTTTGACAAGCCCGTCAAACTCACGAGCTTGGGCAGAGCAGTTCGCTCAACAAATAGTACTGAGAGAACTGGATATCCATAGCCAAAAGACAGAAAGAGAGCCCCTATCTAACATCTTATACAGAAAGTAAATAAAAATGGATCAAAAGCCTAAATATAAAAATAAGAACCATGAAGCCTCTAGAAGAAAATGCAGGAAAACATCTTCAAGACCTGGTGGTTGGTGGTGGATTCTTAAAGGAGATAAGAGAATGACTGAGACAGACTACTGATTCTTAATGTATGTAGATGTTTTAATTAACTTTACTGTAAAAGTTTGGAAATGTACAGAGTTGATGGTAACACATTATAGTGAGTAACAGCTGTTTTTATAAATGGGGATGTGTCTGGAAAGGGTAGTCTAGAGATGTAAATGTCAATTGAAAATAAACTAAAGAATTATCTAGGGACTGAATAACACAGTAAACCCAGAGATGGATGGAAATTATGGTTGATGGCACAGATGCAAGAGTGTTCTTTGTGAGCTAGAGTAGATGTACATCACTATTGCATGGTGGAGCTATTGTGGAGAAGCATGAGAAAAATACAACTGGAGTGACCTATGGACTGTGGTTAACAGCAATATTGTAATATTCATGTATCTATGCCAAAGATGTACTGTGCTGATAATGGGGGAGTATGGAAAAAGTTTGCCAAAAGTATGTAATGGACCATAGTTGCTGGTAATAGTCTGATGATATTATCTCATAATCTGTAACAAATGTTCCACTGTGGTGAGGTGTGTTGATAGAGGGGTGTAGTATGGGAATTCTGCACATATCCATGATTGTTTTATAAGTTCACAACTTTTGTAATAAAAATATATTTTAAAAAATAATAATAGAGTGGGTTAGGGGAAAAATACACCAAATGTGAAATAGTTTGGTTATTAGTAATATTTTGAGGATGCTCTTTCATAATTAGTTAAAAATATTTCACAACAATCAAGGTATTGGTAGTGGGGTGAGTTATGAGAGCCCTATATAATGTTATGTATATTTTATAAGTTCACAACTATTGCTACACACTTGTTGTTTATGCATGATTAAGTATGAGTGATATACTTCAGTAAAAAAAATATATTAGATGCATATGACAGTAGATTTGAATTAATTGAAGACAGAATTAGTAAAATTGAGGACACAATATCTGAACTTGAAAAGACAGAAGAGTAAGAGAAAAGACTGGATAAAACTGAACAGGATCTGTTAATAAAAATGTGAAACACACACTTGTAAAAAAATGTATTATTGGTGTCCCAGAAGGAGAAGATAATGGAAAAGGGGCAGAAAGAATATTGGAGGAAATAATGTCCAAAAACTTCCTAAGCCTTATGAAAGACATAAACATCAATATCCAACAAAGAAAACATATCCCAAACAGAATAAATCTGAATAGAACTATAGTAAAACACCTACTATTTGGAATTTAAAATACCAGAGATAAAGAGATGATACTAAAAGCAGCAAAAGAAAAGCAATGAATCACATACAAGGGAACCTTAATAAAACTAAGCACCCATCTCTTATTAGAAAACATGTGAGATGAAGTGATATGTTATATTGTGAATGGCAGTCAAAATTCTTTATTTAGTAAAGCTGTCCTTCCAAAATTAGTGTGAGTTTAAAGTCTTCGTAGACAAATAAAAACTAAGAGAGTATGTTTACAAAATACCAGATTTACAAGAAATACCAAAGGGAATGCAATATCCTGAACGGAAAAACAAGGGTGAGAGACTTGGAAAAGAGTGTAGAAATGAAAATTATTAGCAAGGGGAACTTAGAGTGTAAAAAGACAGACAGTAATAAGAAATGACAGCAGGATGCCAAAGGAAAAAATGGATGAAGTAAGTAATCCTTTTCAGCAATGACATTGAATGTTAGTGTATTGAATTCCCCAATCAAATGACATAGACTGTCAGAATGGTTAAAAAATACGTGCGATCTATGTGCTGTCTATAAGAGAATTACCTCAGGTGGAAAGACATAACCAGGTTTAAAGTGAAAGACTGGAAAAAGTTATAACATGCAAACAGTAAGCAAAGAGACCTAGTTTAGCAATGTTAATATCTGACAAAATAGATTTAAAATGCATAAGTGTTATAAGAGATGAAAAAGGCGACTATATATTAATAAAAGGGGCAATTCAGAAAGAAGAAATAACTAAGCTAAATATTTTTGCACCTAATCTAGGTGTCCAAAGAAACATGAGGCACAAACTGGCAAAGATGAAGGGAGAAATATATTATCTCTACAATAATAGCTTTCAAACAGATTGCCAGACATCAACACCATGGCAAACAGTCTAGGAAAAAAAAATCTTGCTGATATCTTGATTTTGGACATTTTTAGCATCAAAACCATAAGCCAATAATGATTTTATTTTATGAATACATACACACACATTTATATATATACACTTAGATGATGAGTAACTGTCAAATATTAAATAACGTGTGTAAAATATTTTTCATAAAGTCCGTAGTTTAATACACTTCTTTGATAGGGAGGCAGTGGTAGACTGTGACAGTGAGCTCTAGCTGCATTTCTCAAAGATGGCCTTAGGTAAGAGATTAGGTAGTCCCTCATCCAGAGGATACTCATCCACCAAGGTGTTCTTAGGCATGGAGGGCAGCAGAGTGTCCTCTTCATTTGGACTCACACCAGGAAAAAAGAAGTTACTTGTCCTGTCCATTTCCTTGCCAGCTGTTCCATAAACACATTCACTGTCTCAGGCTGCCCTAAAAGGATCCTCTCAGAGCCTGTCTGCTGCCAGGACTTCCTTGAGAAAAGGTAGAAGTTTCTTCCAAGATACCTGAGTTTTGCCTTGATGTTAAGATTGGAGGTTAAGATGGGTGCTTGAAACAGGGGTCAGCTTTAGTTAGTGAGTGTGAGAATGTTCCAGGACCCCACACTTCATCATTTGTAGCTCCATAAGGGGGAAGAAAACAGTCAACTGCCACACTGGGTCATTGTGAGTTTTGAAAATGATAGTCATGGTAACCAGGACATCATAGCTGTGCATCTAGCAGAAAGCATGGAGATGTGCAATGAAGCCAGAACTCTGCAAAAAGTCTCCAAATCCATATGTATTGCACCAATAACTACATTGGTGAATTGTCTCTAGAGGATTTTCTGCAGCATTTACCCAGTGGTGAGTCCTGATACACCAAACTTTGCTTTCTCCATGGAATCATAGATGTCATTTCTATTGGACACATCTGGGAAGGGGGCCTCCAGTTTCTCCACATATTTGTTCTCATTTAAGATTGCCTTTCCAAGTTGAAGATCCAAGTTGCCAGTCCAAAAATGATGGGTCCATGTAGAAGGGCTGCTGATTGCCTGTCTAAGATTTCTGGTGCCCTCTGCAGAATTCTCTCCATCAGCATTGTAGTGCAGAACCCTACCTACTGTACTGAAACATGGCAGGAAGGACAGTGTTTCTACTAGATGGGTCAATGATCTAGCAACTCTTCTACTTCCTCTTCTAGTGCTGCATCACTTTTGGGTAAGACATGATGATCAACAAGAGTGAGGTGACCTGGCCAGCCTGGTGCAGTGCATGGAGGTCAATCTCATTCTGGAAGGCCAAGGCAGACTGTAAAATGTGAACCTTTGAAGGAAGAAGACCTTGTCACATTTTATATTTAAAACTGACACAAAGACGTCATCAACCTCAGTTAAGTTTGCCAGGTAAAAAGCCAGTGTAAGAGCAAAAGCCTTCAGGCCCAAGTGACAGGTTTCGTTTTCCAGCACAATATGTAGAGAAGTCAGGATTTCTGCAGAACAGTTTGACAACCCTGCAAGTAAACCTCCATGGTGAAGCCCAAGGTGTGCCACTGCTTCCACCAGGTTATCTGTAGAATACACCCTGCCCTGGACTCAGGGGTTAGACATGAAGGTCCAGAGGCATAACTCAAACCCGCCACAAGCTGGGCTCCCTGTTAATTCTTATTTAAATATTATGTAGAATTCACCATTGTAACCATCTGACTCTTTGCTCTGTATTTTGAAAACTTTTTGGTTACTGATATTATATCTCTATTTGTTATTTATTTTGAATTATTTCCTTCTTCATCAACCATTATTTGTAATTTCTGTGTTTCTAGGAATTTGGCCATTTTGCCAAAAATATCTAATTTATTTGTTTACAAATGTTCATCATATTCTCTTAAAATACATTATCTTTCTATAATATTCACAGTAATGTCTTCATTTTTATAACTGATTTTTGGAAATTTGAATATTCTTTCTCTTATTTTTGTCAGCCTTGTTCAAGTTTGTCATTTGTTAAACTTCTCAAGGTGATGTATTTTATTTCTGTTGATTTTTTTCTATTGGTTTTTATTCTTAATTATGTTTTTCTTACTTTACTATTTATTATTTACTTTTTTCTCCTGGCTTTGTGTTTATTTTTTTCTCTTTTATTTATAGTTCCTAAAGGTGTAAACCTATGTTATTTTTATGGATATTTCTCCTTTTTTAATGTAAGCATTTAAAGCTACATATTTTCTTCTTTGCAATGATTTCACTGCCTTCCACAAGTCTTTTTGAATTAATATTTTTTCTTAGAGAATCTGTTTGCTTACAAAAATACCATGCATAAAATATATAAATGCGGGCTTCCCATATGCCACTTTATAATTAAATCCTTGCATTACTGTGATAAATGTGCTATAATTCATAAAAGTACATTTTATAATTATATTTTAACTATAGCCCACTGTTTACAATAAGTTTCATAGTGTTGTAAAGTTCTATGATTTTTCTTTTAATTTTTATTCTAGTAACATATATATTCCATAAATTTTTGCAATGAGATCATTTATTTTTATTTATCTCCAAGTATTTTGTAATTCCTCTTGTGATCTCTTCTTGGGCTTATTTGTTTGAGTGGGTTTAATTTCCATATATTTGTGCATTTTTCATTTTCTTTTCATTATTGATTTCTATTTTGATTCCAATAAGGTCAGAGAAGATACATTGTATAATTTCAAATTTAAAAAAAAATTTACAGTCTTGTTTCCAGGCCAATGACATGGTCTCTTCTGAGGAATATAGCATGTACAATTGAGAAGAATGCATATTTTGCTGTTTTCAGGTGGAGTGCTCTGTATATATCTTTCAGGTTACTATTTCTATTTAAGTCCTCTATTTCCATTTTGATTTTCTGCCTGTTGATCAAAGTGGGGTATGGGAGTCTCCAACTATTATTGTGGAAGTTTCTAGTTCTCAAATAAGTTTAGGAAATATGGATGCTCTTACCACTGTTTCCTCTAAGAACATACTTATTTTCATAGTATTATTTTCTAATTAATTTTCAATTTTAATACAAATACAAATAATATCTCTACCATAATTGATATGTTAAACAAAATATCTATTAAGCTTGGTTGCAAACATGTAGCGTTAATATCTATATTGTTTTAACTTAGAAATAACTGGTCTTAGCATATGATAAAAATACAAATAAAGCAGTCTAAAACAGTTCTTGCTATATAAGGAAAATATGTATTTTTAAATGTCTGAAATCAATAGAAAACTATAATTAATATTTTATTTTTATAATTTGAGTTAGTATAAAACATCATGGTAGATCTTTGAATTACTTACCATACAAAATGCATAATTTGAATAAATAATTTAACAACAGACATTGCATACTTGGGGAACTATTTTATTAATCTCATTATGGGGTAATATAATTCTCCTATAGCAGAAGAAACCATAAAAGTAAAAACTTGACTACAAAAATTTAATGCAGAGAAAAAAAGTAGGCATCACACATTTAAAAATCAGTCCCTAATGAGGAAAAAATTGCCCACAATAAAAAAATCACAGACTTAATAAATTAATATATAATGGGTTTCATAAGCAAATAAAACATATATTCAATAAATTAATTAACTAGAAACCCAATGATATATTTTACTTAATGAATAAATTGATCATTGAATATGTGAAATAAATAAGAATAGTTCAACTTCAATATCAATTGAGAAAATGAAAATATAAACAAAATTGACAAAGAAAGCATGCCAACTTTTTTTTTAATTAGGAGATTTTAAGGCCAGGTTATCAGAAATCTTCTTCCATAAAGTTTGGTGTATCTTTTTTTCAGACTGCAATCCCAAACCTCTCAGAAAAGAATGGATGAAAACATTGGGCTAGGTAATTTTACTGGTCCCTCCTGGACAGGTTAATAGAGAACATCACTTTCCTTATTCTAAGATAAATGAGTCATTAACTCTACCTCCTGAGGATTTGATGGCATGTATTTCCATATTTTGCTTCATTTCATTTACCAAATTCGCTGGTTGGTTAGGTAACTCATGTCCTTTATTACTGGAATCAGCAGAGGATGTTGTCTTAAAGGTAAATTTGGTTAACTGCTTCATTTTTATTATAAATGAGTGTGTAATTTCATGCCTTATTTTTTTTTGCATGCAGCTAGTCTTAGAAATAGACAAAAGAAAGAGTGAATATAATTTTAATATATATGGAACACTCTCTGTTACCCAAAGATGTTGATTTTACAGTTTATAGCCTCAAAATCCCTGTATTGGAATTTCATGTTTAACCAAGATCTCCTTTAAAATGTGAACCGACTCATTTTTGTATGATTTTGAATGCCACCTGTAGGTTCTAAAAATATTTGCATTGCCTAATTTATTGTAAAGTGTTCCTATTTTCAAAAATTTGATACTCATCTATTGGTCCTAGTAGTACTGCAGTTCTAAATGGCTGGCGGAGATGTTTTTCCTAAGATTAATATGAAATTTCTGGAAAGCAGAAAAAAAAAAGGAAAATAATTTTAATAAGTGAAAATAGCCTAAAGGACTTCTGTGACACTATCTAGTGTATCTATATATATTTTCTGGGAGTGTTAGAAGTTGAAGAAACAGAGAAAAGTGAAGAAAGAATACCCAGAGAAATAATGTCAGAAAACTTAAAACTTAGCAAAAGACATAAATATGCAGATCTGAGAAGCTTATAGAACACCAAACAAAATAAACATAGAGAAAAATATGCCATTCCACATACTGATCACACTACCAAATGCAAAGGTACTGAGAGAGTTCTGAAAGCTACAAGAGAAAAGCAACATGTTATGTAAAAGAGAGTCCCTCTGAGGCTGTGTGCCAGTTACTCATCAGAATTCAGGGAAGCAAGTAGGCCTTGGGTTGAAATACTTAAAGTGTTGAATGAAAATAAATGTCAATGAAGAATTCTATATGTGATGAGCTTAATTTTTTTAAAAAGGAAGACTAAGATAGTCCCAGATAAAAACTGAAAGAATTTATCATCCGTAGGCCTGCCCTACAGCAATACTAAAGAGAGTTCTTCATGCTGAAAGTAAAGGACACTGGATAGCAGCATAAATATATAAATACCTGCATTAAGGTAAGAATTTGAGCAATTATAAATGCCAGTATTATAATATATTGTTTGGCATGTAAATCCACTTCTTACTTCCCATTTGTGCTATAATGAAAATGCATAAAAATAATGATAAATGTATAGTTATACACACAGAATGTACATTATAAGTGATAACAAGTATTTAAAAAATGTCCAGTCACAGGGGTATAAGAAAAATATAATTGCATGACATTGAAGTTAAACTGGTATAAAACCAAATATGGACAGTGAAAACCCACCCAACATTGAGGGAAGGGGAAGAAGGTGTAGAATAAATGTAACATGGGCATTTTGGGAACTTTGGAATTGTTATATATGATTTGCAATGATGAATACAGGCCATGTTAAATTTCACTAAATTTATAAAAGTGTATGGTCCAAAATGTAAACCATAATGTAATTCATTGATCATGGTTAGTAGCAATGCTTCAATATTTGCACATCAATTGTAAGAAATATACCATTCACATGCAAAGTGTTATTAATAAGGGAAAGGGGGAAAGTAGGAGGATGTTGGGTATATGGGAATTCCTTATATTCTGTCCATGACTTTTCTGTAACCTAAAGCTCTTTGAAGATAAAATGAAAAAATAAGAAAATGGGGGAATAAACAGAAGAAAATGTCAAGTAGTGGAGTTAAAATGGAAACTAAGATGTCAGCCTTACAGGGTATCTGTTGTTAAATTAAGCACATTGATAGGAAAGTTGTGGAATCCTGAGAATTGTGGAGATATATGGGTGGATGATAATGGCAGTGGGGGCATTGAAACACTAAATTCTGCTGAGACTGCCAGATAAACTTGTAATATTCTTCAATGTGTAGAGAGTCACCTAACATCCTCCATGCCCTAAAGAGTAGATCATTATACATCAATCCTGCAGCACCCTACCTCCAGCCTACCCCAAGTAATCCTGACCTCCTCATCACTCTGAGAAGGCAACAACCCAATCTCCACCCTGCTCTGAAGTGTCTGCCTTCCAATGCCCACCTGAAGATATACCAGATTTTGAGTCATTGCTTCAGCAAATCAAGAAATCCCCTGGTAACAGGTATGCAGCTGTTGATCTGGCAAATGCTTTTTCCTCAATTGGCATTAAGGACCACCAGAAAAACTTTGCTTTCATTGGGCAAGGCCAGCAATATACCTTTACTGACCTCCCTCAGGGATATATCAACTCTCCACCCTTATTTCATAATATTTTCTGCAGGGATTTTGATCATCTTTCCCTCCCATAAGACATAACACTTGTCCATAATATTGATAATATCATGTTCATTGGACCTAGTGAGAAAGAAGTAGCAATTACTCTAGACTTATTGAAAAGCATTTACCTGAAAGAGGATGGGAGATAAATTCAACAAAAATACAGTGACCTTCCACTTCAGTGAAATTTCTAGGTATCCAGTGGTGTAGGGAATGTTGAGATATAACTTCTAAAATAAATGATAAACTGTTGCATCTCAACCCTCTTACAACCAAAAAAGAGCCACAATGCTTAGTTGGTCTCTTCAGATATTGATGACAACATACTCTTCATTTGGGTTTGCTACTCCTGCCCATTTACTGAATATCCAGAAAATCTGCTAGTGTTGAGTGGGGTCTGGAACAGGAGGAGGCTCTGTGACAGGTCCATGCTGCTGTGCATGCTGCACTGCCACTTAGGCCATATGATTCAGCAGGTCCTATGGTGCTGGAAGTGTCAGTGGCAAATAGATGTGCCATCTGGAGCCATTGGCAGGCTCCTATTCGAGAATATCAATGCAGGCCCTTAAAAATTTGTAGCAGCACCTGCCATCATCTGCAGATAGGTACTCTCCTTTTAGAAACAGCTTTTGGTCTACTACTGGGCTTATTAGAGACTGAATGCTTAACCATGGCCACAAAGTTACCATGAGACCGAGTTGCCTGTCCTGAGCTGGGTATTGTATGACCCACCAAACTATAAAGTTGGGCATGGACAGCCACTCTCTATCTCTATTTCAGACAGCCAGTGTCTCCTGGGGTATTCATAAATGACCTTCATTGGAGTGCCTGGATTAAAGTTTCCCTAAGGAATTTGGACTTGTGAATCCCCATGGTCAGTTGAGATAATTTTATAAAATCACATACTATTTATAGATATCTCCAGTAGGTACTGTTTCTATAGAGAACCTGACTAATACAATATCATATTGCAATTTTCATATGCATTTCCTTAATAGCTACTGATGTTGAACATCTTTCCTTGTGCTTTTTGGTCATTTGTATTTCCTATTTGGAAAAATGTCTATTCAAGTGTTGACCCATTTTTAATGGTAATGCTTGTCTTTTTATTGAGTTATGTGATCTCTTTATATAACATGTAAATCAAACCCCTATCTGATTTGTGTTTTCCAAATATTTTCTCCCATTTTGTGGGCTACATTCTCAAATTCTTAAGAAAGTCATTTGAAGCACATAAGTGCTTAATTTTGAGGAGGATCCATTTATCTTTTTTTTCCCTATATTGCTCTTGTTTTGAGTGTCAGTTTTATGAAACCACCACCTACCAAAAGATCTTGAAAATGTTTCCCTACATTTTCTTCTGGGAATATTAAGTTTCTAGGTTTTATATTATGGCCTTGATCCATTTTGAGTTAATTTTTTCATAAGATGTGGGATAGGGGTCTTCTTTCCTTCCCTTAGATATGCAGAATATCCAGTCCTTCCAGAGCCATTTGTTGAATAGAATGTTCTAAATCAACTAGTTGGGTTTGACAGCATTGCCAATTATTACTTTACCTTAGATGTGAGGGTCTACTTCTGAACTCTTGATTCAATACTATTGGAAAATGTGTACATCTTTATGCCAGTACCATGCTGTTTTTACAATGGAGCAAAGTGTTATGCTTTCATGTTGGGAAGTGAAATTCTTAAATGGATTTTCCATTTCAGCAAAAAGTCTGTTGGAATTTTGATTGGGAATGCATTGACTTCCTAAATAACTTTGGGTAAAATTGACATCTTAAAGATATTTAGTCTTCCATTCCATGAACACGATGTGACCTTATATATAATTTTTAGGTCATCTTTGTTTATTTTTAAAGTTTTCTAAATACAGGAGTTTATGTCATCAGGTCAATTTATTCATAAATATTTGATTTTTCTAGTTTTTGTTGTAAATTGAATGTTTTTCTGACTTCCTTCTCAGGTTGCTTATTAGTAGTATATAGAAATGCTACTGATTTTTGTGCATTAGTTTTATATACTACCACTTTGCTGAAGTTTTCTGTTAGCTTTTTTGTGGATCTTTCAGGATTTTCTAGGTAAAGGATCATATCATCAATGAAGAGCAAAAGTTTTACTTCTTGTTTTCTATTTTGGAGATTATTTTGTGTGTATCTTTTTTAATTGCTCTAGGTAGTGCTTCAAGCACCATACTGAATAACAGTTGAGACGGTGGGCATCCTTGTCTTGTTCATGAGCTCAATGGAAAAGTTTTCAGTCTTTCACCATTGAGGACAATGTTAGTTATGGGTTTTCATATAGGCACTTGAACATGTGCCTTTCTTCTGCAATGTTTTTAACAAGAAAGGATGCTGTATTTTGTAAAATGCCTTTTCTGTATCAATTGAGATGTTCATATAATTTATCTTCAATTTATTAATGTGATGCATTACACAATTGATTTTCTAGTGCTAAAAACATCCTTGCATTCCTGGACTTTTTGATACATATTAATAAAGCACAAATCAATCCAAAGTGTACAATCATTGGTGTTTGGTGTAATCACATAATTCTGCATAGATCACTTCAATCATTTTTAGAGCATTTTCACTATTCATATAATAATAATGATAAACAAAATAGAAACAAATCACCTGTCAATCTCTCTATGCTTCCCCTTCTGTACGTAGCTGCTATTCTGCTTCTATTTCACTAGTTTATTTGTATCTCTATTTTGTAAAAACAGCCTGATAAATATTATATCACCCATATTCATATTTTACATGAGGTTTTACTATGTTGTATAGTTTCAATGTTGCCTTTTTTGCTTTCCTTCTAGTGATTTATATGAAGTTAGATTTTCCATTTGAACCAAAGACATACTCATCTGTAGCAGCTTAATATTGTTTATGACTTCCAAAAATAGATGTTGGAGTATGTTTGTAAACTGGTCTTTTCCTCTGAGCATATTAGAGTGTATTGGATTCAGAGGTGTCACTTTTACTTGCTTAAATAATGATTAAGACTTTGATGGGGACACAACAGTAGGACATTGAGTCCCCACCCTATTGGTGGGTGGAGACTCACAGAGAAAATGACATGGCAGTGAAGAAATTTAGAATTTTAATGCTAGAGCCCCAGGAAGTAAATACACAGAGAAGCAAATATGTGAGGAAAGAGAAGGCTTCATTAGACATGGCAAATGGTCTGGGAAGAAAGATGATCTGTTCACCTGATAGTTTACAGCTGGCCTTGTGGAGAGAGTAGAGCATCAGAGCCCAGAGAAAAATGAGCCCCAGAAGAGGGATGAGACTTATCCTAATCTACAGCTGATATTGGAAGAAGCTGGAACCATGGCACCTTAAGAGGAAGAGGAAGACTAAACCCTTACAGTTGTTGGCAGCCATCTTGCTTCAATACAGACTCTGGGTGAGAAGGTATCTCTTATGGTACCTTGAGTTGGACTCTTTGGGGCCTTGTGACTGTAAGCTTCTACCCCAAATACCCTTTATAGAAATCAAACAATTTCTGGAATTTTGGATCAACACCACTTTGGCTGACTAATATAGAATTTGGTACTGAGAGTGGGGTACTGCCTTCTCAATTACCAAAATGCTGGTACAGTTTTATAAATGGGTAAGGGTATTTTTTTGGAGGAATTGTGAGATGTTTGGTAGAAAAGGCCTGGAGTGCTTTGAAGAGACTTTTTATGATGGCTTAGAAGTAAATGATTAAATTATTATTGGAAAATGGGGGAAAGATGATGCATGTTTTAAAGTTGCAGAGAACTTAGTAAGATTAACTCCTGTTGTTTCATGGAAGGCAGAATTTGAAAATGGTTAGCCTGGGCATTTAGCTGAAAAACTTTCCAAAGTCAACTCAGAGAATGTGGCTTGGCTTCTCTTTGCAGCTTATAGCAAAATTCTAGATGAGCTAGATAAACTGATGAATGAATTGTTGGGCACAAAGCAACCAGAAACTGAATCTGGAAATTCCAAGCCTCTGGAAGTCCAGTCCCCATATAATAGTGCCCCACCTGAGGACTTAACTAAACTTGGAACTTGTAAATCAGGATTGAAGATGCAGTTACCTAAGAAAGGCTTGTGGAAAGTGTTACTGTCTAATGGCTTGGACTCCTGCTTTGTGCATGCTAAACCAACAAGCTTTATGAGAGATCTATTTGAACAAAACCACTGTCAGCTTGAACTAAATGAGACATGGAAGGGGGAGATTGAAGGGGAAATAACTTCAAGAGGAAAACAATGGAAACTGAGATCTGGAGTTAAGATATTTCATTGGGCCAAAAGAAGAACCACACCCATGAATACAGAGAGGCTGATTAACCCCAACAGTTAAAGAGGGTGGATGTTCCCACACAATGCTCAGGGAGAGTTTTGCCTCCCAAGAGTACAGAGATAGTAGAGTACATTACCTGGGGATTAGGGAGGTTTAGGTTGATGCCCCATTGTTCTGAGGAAGGTGAGCCTGTCCCCCATGAATTAGGGAAGGCCAGATCACCAAGTGATTGCTCTGAGAGTGTTGGGCCTGCATGCCAAAAATTAGGGAGGAGGTTGCCTTCACTTCATTCTACTATAAGGGTTAAAACTGTAACCCAAAGATTGGGTAAAGTGTGGCCATCTCCCCAATGCATTTGAGGGTGAGGTCTGGAGCTTGGAGGCCACCCAAATCCTTGATGTGTGGAAACAAGAAAATGGTCATTGGGCAAGCCTGTGGAAAATGTGGGTCCCCATGTGGCCGCAGGGAGTATATACCATCATCTTAAGAATGGCTCTCAGACTTTTACATCTAATGAAGTATGCCCTATAGATTTATGGAACTGTAGGGGACCCATGACTCATGTTTCTCTCCCAATATCTCTTTATAATATTGAGAATGTTTATCCTTTTTCTGTCCATTTATGTATTGGAAGCAGATAAATGTTTTTGTTAGTTTCAGAGGTCTACAGCCAGATGGGACTTTGCCTCAAGACAAACTGTATTTCTTTAAACAGATTGTGATATAATTCTGTATTTAACATTGTACTGATTTAAGTTCTTTTAATATTTTAATGTCTTTTCATAATATAAGGTGTGAAATATAGCAGTTTGATATTGCTTATGATTTCCAAAAATAGGTATTGGATTACGTTTGTGAACTGGTCTGTTCATCTGGGCATACTGGATTAGATTGGATGCAGAGGTGTCACTTATAATTGATTAAATAATGATTAAGGCTTTGATTGGCCACATCAGTAGGACATTAAGTCCCCACCTCCTTTGTGGATATAGACTCAGAGAAAACTTCATGGAAGAGGAGAAATTTAGAGTTTTGATTCTGGAGCCTGTGCAGTAAGTAAACAGAGAAGCTGGGATCACAAAGCCTTAAGAGGAAGAGGAAGCCTGAACACTTGCAAATGTTGGCAGCCATCTTGCTTCAACATGTGTCAACAGACTCTGGGTGAGAAAGAACCTCTTATGGTTCCTTTAGTTGGACTCTTTAAGGCCTTGTGACTGTAAGCTTCTACCCCAAATAAATACTTTTTATAAAAACCAACCAATTTTGGTATTTTGCATCAGCACCCCTTTGGCTGTCTAATACACCACCTAATAGCCCTGCTAGTTACAAATACTATGATGTGCTTTCACTATGTCTATTCATTTCCAAAGATTTACAAACAAATTTTTGACAGTTCTGCACAGATTCACCCTCAGCTTTCCATTTTCTACTGTCATTGTATTTTATCATGACCTGTTTTCTAAGTATTAACTCCATGAGTTTACACAATATATTTAGTTCTTAATAGCAAAATCATAAAGGTATGCATCTCTTTGCGTCTGGCTTGCTTCACCCAACATAAGGTCTTCTAGGTTCTTCCATGTTGTTATATACTCATGACTTCATTTCTTCATTTACCTACACAATCTTCCATCATGTGTATACACCACATTTTTTTATCCATTCATCAGTTGATGGACACCTGAAGTGTTTCCATCTTTTGGGAATCATGAATAATGGTACCATGAATACCAGTGGGCAGTGGTCTGTTTGTAATGTTATTGCTGCAAGACTATATTCCTTCTCTCTAGTATATTTGTATTTATATTTTGTAAAATCAATCATATATGCACTACCATCTATATTCATGTATTGCATGAGATTTCACTATCTTAAATAGTCCCATGTTACAGTTATTAGCTTTCCTTATAGTAATAAACATGACCTAACACTTTCCTTTTCAACCATTTTCATAGCCATATAATAGCACTACTAGTTACAAACACCATGATAAATTTTCATCATTTCTATTCATTTACAAAGATTTAAAAAAACCTTTTTACCAATTCTGCACAGATTCACCCTCAGCTTTGAATTCTTTACTCTCCTTCTATTTTCTGGTGACCTATATTTTAATACTGAATTCCATTTGTTTACATAATATATTTAGTTTATAATAGAAAAATCATTTTTTACACAATATATTTGGTTCATAATAACAAAATCATACCATATGTGTCCTTTTGTGTCTGTCTTGTTTACTCAACACAATGCCCTCCAAGTTCATCTCTGTTGTTATGCTTCATGACTTCTTTTATTCTTACTGCTGTATAATATTCCATTGTGATTATACCCAAAAATTTACTTATCCATTCATCAGTTGATGAACAAATGGGTTATTTCCAAATTTTGGCAATCATGAATGATTTAACACCAATATGCAGATATCTATTCATGTTTTTGCTCTCAGTTCATTGGGACATATACATAGTAATGGTATTGCCAGGTCACATAGCAAGTGTATTATCAATTTCCTTAGGAAAGGCCAAACAGTCCTCCTCAGTGGCTGTACCATTTTACATTCCCACCAAGAGTGAATAAACATTCCTATCTCTCCAATTCCACTCTAGCATTTACAGTTTTCTGGATTTGTAAGAGCAGCCAGTCTAATAGGTGTGAAATGATATCCATTGTAGTTGCAGTTCACTAATCACTAGGGATGTTGAACATTTTTTCATGTGTAGCTTCACCATTTATATTTCTTCTTTGGACAATTATCTTTTCAAGTCCTTTGCCCATTTTTTATCGGGTTTTTTGTCTTTTTATTGTTGAGTATGATCTCTTTGTATATCATAGACATTAAACCCAGCAAATATGTGATTGTCAAATATTTTCTCACATTGAATCAGCTGCCTTTTCACCCTTTTGACAAGTCATTGAGGAGCACAAGGATTTTATTTTGAGAAGGTTTCATTGATCTCTTTTTCGTTTGTTGCTCAGTGGATTGGGTGTATTATTCAAGACTACTGCCTACCACAAGATCTTGACAATGTTTTCCTACATTTTCTATTATGAGTTTTATGGCTTTTGCTTTTATTCTTAGGTCCTTGATCGATTTTGAGTTAATTTTTGTATAAGATGTTAGATAGGTTCTGCTTTCTTTCTTTTGGATATGGCTATCCAGTTCTCCCAGAACCATTTCTTGAATAGACTATTCTTTCCAAGCTGGGATGACTTGACCACATTGTCAAAAATCCCTTGACTGTAGATGTGTCATTCTATTTCCGAGTTCTCATTTCAGTTTGATTGGCCAAAGTGTTTCCATTAATTTTTTTTTTCTGTAGGAAGACCTATAGAGTTTTATTTTTCTGAAAGAGCTAATGAATCCTTGGGAAAAAAGACATTTCAACCAGGTAACATATACTGGGTGATGAAAAAATAATTTAAAGTAATCTTATATAACAGTCTGAAAGTTAAATAAGATGAACAATGAAAATATATTTTAAAATTTCTGCT